>JACCEG010000032.1:325209-430858 GCA_014065205.1 Tuber brumale | reverse complement strand
ACCGATGAGACGACTGGACGATAGTCAACAAGACTAAAGTCATATAAATGTCTATGCGGACATCTAAGTTGGAAGCGGCTGTTTGGCATAACAAATAGCGCAGTCATCCCAACGGAGGAATACTATTCCGCGTCTGCGAAAGGGTGTGATAAGTTTCAGGGTCAAACGGTGTTCGCACTTATAAGATTCTGGACGTTTGCGTATTAAAACCAGGGTGGTACTTCGGAGGCATAGTAGTTAGAAGTAGTCCGCGAACACTCAGACGCGGGATATAAATATCGAAGTGCCTCCCGAGCTTTACAGGCATCATCAAGCAACGGAGAAGAGATTTTATCAATATAAAATTGTTTACCTCATAAATCTTCACTTTAGCTCTACCTTATCGAGACGAGCCTTCCTCGACAGATTCTCCGAACAAAGATTTTGGCCCACGTCCCTCAGTTATATACTTGAGTTTGGCGTCCGCCTAACACTTACAAGCTCAAACACAAGAATCAATATATGGAGAGTCTTGATTGAAAGAGAAGATAGTCAACATGCCCACATAGCCTAGGAGCGAATAGTACGAAGTTCCTCGAGTCACCTGGTGTCTGCCTGCTACCCGTGTGGAAGCAAGTTACTATAGCGATGAAGTTGGTACATAGCAATGCAAGATCTACCTGATAACAATATATGACAGGAGGACAACCGACATGGGCCGTTCCAACTACTACACACCAGTCTGAGTTGTATTATACATATGTACTATCTTGCCTTCTGGCCAGAGTGTGGGATAATAATGTACTGCTTTGGTGTGCAAGGCCCCTCTGAGGGAGCTGGACGGATAACAGAGACCCTAAGGGAAAGGAGCGGTAGAAGCGGTAACCCCATACCCGGGGAGTAAAATGGCTAATAAACGTCCAAAAATCTACTATGAGCCAAGGTCTGGCATGTCAGGAGATGGCATCTAGTGTGAAAGCTGGTCATGCGCAATTGCGTATCAGTGAAATGCCGCTTAGTATGTAGATCCAGACTGTTAAAGCTAAAAAGTTACTAGTTTGTCTGAGGAGACCTCAATAGTCGAAACTACTCAGGCGTAGTAACAAACATCTTGTTACCTACACCCACCACCGACGATGCCTAAACAAAAGAACCAAGAAAGTCTTATCCACGCCAAGCACATGGAATTAGATGCTCTGAAACCAAGACAATACAACTGTGCGGAGGGGATCACTTACCTCTATATACATGATAAGCGATACAAAGTTTAAGTCTTATTAGACTCAGGATCCAATATATTCCTTATCAATAAGGACCTAGTTGAAGACCTTCGCATTCCTATTATTGATCACAACAATGCAGTTGATATCTTATGCTTCGATGGATCATCAGCCGCCTCAGGAGGGAAGTGTTACACCCTACCTATAAAGTTTGAAATTGGAAAAAACCAACACATCTCTGAAGTGTTGTGTGAAGTGGCTAAAGCAGGTCATTACAGAATGATAATTCCATTTGGTTGGTGGCATCGTGAACACCCAGTATCTCACATAGCGGATGCATAAAATTCGACCTTCTCCCCGAAATGTTGCAAAAGCTGCATTACAGAAGATAAAGCAATAGCGGATATGTTCAAATATGACACATCAGTCACTTGGGATCCTAATGCATGCTGCATTGGACAGATTGGAGCCATTGAAAATAAGGTGGAACTCGAATCGCTACCGAAGGAATATTGGCATTACAAATATTTGTTTGAAGCCCCAATGGCAGAAATACTAGCTCCAAGATGTACTTTCGATCACGAAATCAAGTTGATTCTGGGATCAACCCCCCCCTGGGGACTGATATATCCACTATCCGAAAAACAGCTTAAGGCTTTCGGGGAATACTTGGAAACCATGATCAAACAAGGAAACATCATGCATAGTCAATCACCAGCAGGAGCACCCATATTATTCCTGCCCAAGCCTGATGGCAGATTAGGCTTAGTTGTGGATTACCGAAATTTAAACAAGATTACCATCCTCCGCAAACATCCCCTTCCGCTAATGTTCGAACTCCGATATAGAGTAGCCTGTCACAGTTGTGTAGCAGATAGTGGAAGGAGATGTTTGTGGCAGGTAGTTGAAGGAGATGTTTCACCATGACGAAGATATTCGTCATGAGGTTTTATTTGATTTACTTTCACGCACATGACCTATTAAGAGGTCAGGTGGTTTACGCACATGACCAATGATACGGTCATATGATGTTTTTCATGAGTCATGATAATGACTCATAGTTGTTTTGATTTATAAGCGGGTTCAGTGAAGGACTATAAAAGGAGGCCAGTAGAGCCTGGTAGTTAGTTCTTCACGCAACTACCTATTATACTTTCTTACCTATACTATTAAGACTAGATTCTATTCTACCACTTCGAGAATCTTATCACGATACGACTTGATTATTAGCGTTCAAAGAAGAAACGTAGATAATGGTCTAAGAATAATAATTAAGGTCTTGGTAAAGAGAAGGAACGAAGTAATGGCGTACTAAGGAAGAGAAGTATTGCACTATTACAAAGAGACTAACAGAGAGCTGTTGCCTGTCGCAGGATACATATTGACATCAAGAGATAGGTAGGATACCCAACATAGCCGGCGCAAAGATCTTCACCAAGTTAGACCTTGAAGATGGTTACCACTAGATTATGATAAAGGAAGGAGATCAACGGAAAACAGCGTTCCGTACAAGATACAGACATTCAGAATATAAGGTCATGCCTTTTGGATTGGTCAACGCTCCGGCAACTTTCCAAGATATGATGAACCAAGTACTGAAGGAATACCTGTACTTTGGAGTCGTGTGTTATCTTGACAATATTCTCATCTACTCAAAGGATGAAAAGGAACACATCGAAGCTGTTAAAAGAGTTTTACAAAGGCTGTCAGACTTTCAGTTAGCGGTATCACTAAAAAGGTCGACCTTCCATATAACTGAGGTAGAATTCCTCACCTATATAGTAGCGATCGACGGGGTGTCTATGAGCACCCGAAAGGTGGAATCCATAATAGTTTGGAAAGCACCTAAGTCAGTTAGAGAAGTACAAGTTTTTATTGGATTCAGTAACTTCTACTGACGCTTTATAAAAAACTTCTCCGCGATTTGCAAGCCCATAACCGCGACCTTACAAGGAAATCAAAATATTTCCAATGGAGAGTTGAGTAGGATACAGCGTTTGTAGAATTAAAACAGCGATTCACGACAGCTCATATTCTCTACCACTTCTTCGCAGGAAGGGAAATAGTGGTAGAAACCGATACTAGCGATTTTGCACTTCAGTGTGTTCTTTCTCAATATTTTGAAAAAAGGTTCTATTTAGTAGCTTTCCATTCTAGAAAACTAAACTCGGCGGAGCGCAACTATGAGATTCATGATAAAGAACTTCTCGCAATCCTCGAAGTATTTAAGGAAAGGAGACACTACTTAATTGGAACAGAAAAACTGATTACACTCTTTATCGACCATCAGAACCCATAATACTTCCTCACCTTGAAAGTCTAGAGTGGCCATCAAATTCGATGGGCTTAGAGGCTCGTGGAATAAAATTTTCGCATTGTATACTGACCAGGCACAAAGGGCGGAAAGCCTGACCCATTAAGCAGATGGCCTGAGTACAGTCCTGAGGACCGAGCTATGCATCGCAAACAGAAAATTTTGAAACTGGAAAATTTCTTAGTATCACTGGTAGCGAGGGTAGGGGATGAAGGAGAAGACTGGGATGGAGATAAGGATTTAGATTTGAAACCTCAAAGAGGAGGAAAGGAACCCGTGATTAGGGTCAAGAGATTGCGGAAAAAGGCATATTTGCCAACAAAGGGCGCGAGAATGGCTACAGGACATGACCTGTATGCTATTGAGGATGACAGTGTCCCAAAATATGGACAAGTATTAATAAGCACAAGTATAGCCGTAGGGCTACCCGAAGGAACTTATGGAAGAGTTACTCCAAGAAGCTGATTAGCGGTTCGAAGCGGACTCTCCACTGGTGCAGGAGTAATCGATACCGACTACATTGGAGAACTTAAGGTCGTACTGTTCAGCCACAAAAATGTAGACTACTAGATAAGAATAAGCGATCACATAGCTGAACTGATGGGACAAAAAGTCAACACCTCAGATATGATGGAAGTAGATGACTAGGGAGAAACAGAAAGAGGGGCCGCGAGATTCGGAAACACGGATATAGCGACCAGATCCTTAATCATAAAGGTACAGGAACCTAGCATCAGTTACCTACATGCATCGGCTAAAGACAACGAACATTGGTATAATATTTCCGAAGTACTAGAAAGGGTTCTAATGTCAAACACTATTATCCTACAAAAAGGTATGAAGCAGTGCAATCCCAAATTCCTAAGCAAGATACTGGTAGCTATCGGGACAGACGCAGCTTGGAGACCACGAAGGGAAGAACTCATTAGGTTACGAGATGAAGGAAAAGATTTCCCCGAGGACTGGACCTTAACCAATGATCTACTATACTATAAGCAAAGACTATTTATTCCAGATAGTCAGGCTCTATACACCAAGATCGCAGAAGGATGTCATGATGCAACAGTTGCAGGACATTTCGGACGAGAGAAAACCTTGGAAATTATTATGCAAGACTTCTACGGCAAAGGAGTTACAGAATGGATCAACGATTACATACGATCTTGCAATGAATGTCAACATAATAAATCACCTAGACATACCAAGTATGGACTGCTGCCACCATTGCAAATACCCTATGCGGCATGGGCATCTATCTCAGTGGACTTTATCACACAACTACCAGAGTCGCAAGGATGCACTCTGATAATGGTAGTAGTTGATCAATTTACAAAGATGGCACATTTCATCGGACTTCAGACCTCGGTTACGGCCAAGCATGTCACGAACGCCTTCCTGAAAGAGGTATGGAGGCTACACGGGCTGCCGACTGAAATTGTCATGGACATAGACTCAAAGTTTGCAGGAGAAATTTGGGAATCCCTTTGCAAGGCGCTGGCAATTAATCAAAGAATGTCAACGGCATACCACCCTCAGACTGACGGACAAACCGAACATACCAACCAAATGCTGGAACGATACCTGTGAAGGTTTGTCAACTATGATCAGAATGACTGGTATCAGCTACTACCTCTAGCTGAACATGCCTATAACAACTCTGCAACCAATGCTCACGGGATGTTACCATTATATGCGAACTACAGATTCCACCCATAGACTATGTGGATGACGGAGCATGAAGCTCAAAATCCAGGAGCAACACTCCACGTGAACTGGATTAAGACAATTCACGAACAAACAAGAGCATCACTAGAAAAGAAACTGGAAGGAATGTCAAAATATTATGACCGGAAAGCTCAACAACAGCTGGACTTCAAGATAGGGGACAAAGTAAGATTAAAAGCGAAGAACATTCACACCCGATGAAAATCAAAGAAGCTAAGCCCAAAGCTATACAGTCCCTTCCAAATCATGAGAAAATACGGATCGCGAGCCTTCAAGCTCAACATGTCCGATTGGTGGAACATTCACCTCATATTCAATGTCGCACTATTGGAATCCTACCACGAATCAGGACATGACAATCGCCAGCAACCCTCTAGAGAACTGGAGGACCTTGACGGCAATCTACAATGGGAGGTTGAAAAAATCTTAAGAAGCAAGATTCAATCCTACCGAAAATGAGTACATGGCTGCTATCAAGAAAAGCGGGGACTGTAGTACTTCGTCAAATGGCAAGGGTATTCAGAAGATTAGAACACAGAGGAGCCAGTTACTGGTATGGAAACTGTAGAGGAAGTTGTGGAAAGTTTTCATGATGAAAATCTGAACATGCCAGGAAGGGCAGAAGTAAGATAGTGAGGAAAAGGTTTTCCTACCGTGGCTAAGTAATCATGGGAGGTTTTTCACCCAGACCACACTGAGTCTTAAAATGTATTTAGAAGAAATTATAAAAAAATTATAAAGGCATTCCAGGCAAAGCCTGGTAGGAGGGAGCTCATGTTAGGTATATGGAAATCCAAGACATATGCACAGACTCACCGTAGGGTAACTATGCACAGACCCTCGATTTTCCGCAGTGCCAACATTCACTTCCAACCCCATTAAGGGGCCTGCATGTCATTAGCAAGATTTCGAGAGTTGCGTCCCATAAACTCAAAGGTCGCATCACTAAAGTCTACTTCATAGCACTATATACGTCACCGCCATCCATCTGACCACATGCTGTTCGAATGTTATATGGGAGGGGACCTTTGGCGACATCTAGGTAGTGGAACGGAAGAAATCCGTTAGAGGCACATTGAGCTAGTAAGCTTCAAAGTTAGGCTTCCTTAACTATGGGCCGAAGGTGACGGGACATTTTCGGCAAAGTACTCCAGGAGGATGTCCCTGTAGCAGAAGCTATTAGGGATATAGCCAATCCACCCTATACACTTCTGAGATCAGCTGTAGGTTGGTTGGTCCTAGAAATAGGACTCCTCTATGGAGGCCGGCGGACCAAGGAGAGGCACACTCTGAATGGAAGACCTAGATAAGTCGAAGACCCTTAAGATGTTGACACGTTGAGCTCAGACTTGCAATTGGTACTAGGTGGCCCAGCATGAACTTGATCACTTCATGACTGCAGAGACTACTGGAATAATAGTCAACTAGACTAGGGTAATATAATAGTCTATGCGGACAACTAAGTTGGAGGCCACTATTTGGTATAACAAATAGCGCAGTCGTCTCAACTGAGGTACACTATTCCGTAACTGCGAAAGGGTGTAATAAGTTTCAGGATCAAACGGTGTTCGTACTTATAAGATTCTGGATATTTGTATATTAAAACCAGGATGGTACTTCAGGGGCATAGTAGTTAGAAGTAGTCTGCGAATACTCAAACATGGGATATAAATATCTAAGTACCACCCGAGCTTTACAGACATCATCAGGCAATGGAGAAGAGATCTTATCAATATAAAATCATTTACCTCATAAATCTTTACCTCACTTTGTTTTATCAAGATGAGCCTTCCTCGACAGATTCTCCGAACAAAGATTTTGCCCTATGTCCCTCAGTTGTATACTAGAGATCAGCATCCACCTAACAGGTAACTGCATCTACTGCGACCAGTAAATCAGGAGGTCCCTTGAACCAGCCCACTATGTGCTGTAAATCGGGAGGTACCATGAACATCACTAGTACATCAGGTACGTCTAGTGGTAACAGAGAATGTCAGGGGTATCGGTGTTAGGTATATAGAAATCTGAAACAAAGTGCACGGACCTCACAGTAGAGTAACTGTGCACAGACCCTCGATTTACTGATGCGAACACCGCACCTCTGGCCCCACTATGGGGCCCGCTTGTCGCTAGCGAGATTTCAAGAGTTGCGTCCATAACGAAATATCACATCAATGAAGTACATATCATAACACCTTGTATGTCACCGCCGTCTTTCCGACTGCATGCTGTTTGTAGGGTATATGGGAGGTGACCTTTGGCAACATCTGGGAAGTGGAACAGAGGAAATTGGTGGGAGATGTATTGCGATAATAGGCTTCGATGTTAGGCTTCCTAATTATGGACCGAAGGTCAAGGGACGTTTCTAGCAAAGTACTCCAAGAGGATTTCCTGGTAGTGGAGGCTATTGAGGACATACCGAATCCACCTATACCTTTCTGACATTAGCTGTAGGCTGGTTGGTCCTAGTAATAGGGCCCCTCTATAGAGGCAGGCAGACCAAGAGGAAGCACACTCAGACAGGAAGACCTAGATAAGTCGAAGACCCTTAAGACGTTAACACGTCAGGCTTAGACTTGCAATTGGCACTCAGTGGCCCAACATGAAACTGATCAATTTATGACTCAAGAGACTACTGGAACAATAGTCTACAAGACTAAAGTAATATAATAGTCTCTGCAGATAACAAAGTTGAAGGCCACTGTTTGGTATAACAAATAGTGCAGTCATCTCAAAGGAGGAATACTATTCTGTAATTGTGAAAGGGCATAAGAGGTTTCAGGATCAAACAGTGCTCGTACTTAGAAGATTCTAGACATTTGCATATCAAAACCAGAGTGGTTCTTTGGAGGCATAGTAGTTAGAACTAGTCTGCGAACAATCAGATGCAGGATATAAATATCGAAGTACCTCCTGAGCTTTACAGACATCATTAAGCAACGGAGAAGAGATCTTATCAATATAATATTGTTTTACACTTTAAATTATTACCTTATCATTTTTTATCGAGATGAGCCCTCCTCGACAGATTCTCCAATCCAAGATTTGGCCTATATCCTTCAGTTATATTTGAGTTTGGTGTCTGCCTAACAATCATCTAGTAACAGGGGATGTCTGGGGTGTCCAGAAGACATCTTAGGAAGGGACTTGGTAAGTCCCATTTCTGGATCTAGTTATAGTCGATGGCAAGTCATAATAGTACTAGTCCTAGTAAGTACTAGAACAAGCTTCTTGGCAAGAAAACTAACCTCTATGTAGTAGTAAAAATAGCGAACACTGCAGGAAATCTATTTTGGGTTTTAGAAGAATTGTAGAAGGAAAATACTCTCAGTTTTGACTGTAAAAGTGAGTAATAGTTGAGTTCTGCTGGTGGTAACTTGACCTAGGCCAGGTGTAGTTCATTTCTTGGCATATTCTTTAGCTCCTACAACTATACAACAATTACGCTTACCTTCACGATTGGCTAAGTCCTGACATTGACACCAGATACCTATGTAACTGTTTTGGTACAGAATGCGGCAATTTGGCACCTAAATGTACTCGATGCTGGCTTTCCAACAGTGTAAAGAACATCTACCCAATGCCAATATCTATTGAGTTACAGCCTGGCAAGCCGTGAGTAAGATTTTGACTAGGTACTGATCTTGATACAGAATTCCTACAGAGTTCTTGGGAGGCAGTATCAGGCACCTTGGCCCCCAGATGTACCCGTTACCAGCGTTTCAACGGTGCAAAGAATGTCTTCTCAACACTAATACCCATGGAGGTACAGCCCAGTGGGTCTTTGATATAGTTTTGACTTAGTACTGATCTTAATACCAGATTCCTACAGAGCCTTCAACACACGGCATGCAATGCTTTGATACCTACATGTACCTGATACCAGCTCTTCAATGGTGCAAAGACCGTCCACCCAACACCAATATCCATCGAGTTACAACCTTGCGAGTATTGGGTAAGACTTTGACTAAGCGCTGACCTTGCAGAAGTATTCCTACCTGGTCTTTGCAATGCTGTGTGTGATACTTTGGCACCTGGCTGGACCTGATGCCAGCTTTCCAACAGTATAAAGAGCGTCTACTTGATGCCAATATCTATAGAGGTACAGCCTAGCCAGTCTTTGATAAGACTTTGCCTAAGTGCTGACTTTGACTTTAGATTCCTACAGAGCCCTAGGGACACAGCATCTGACACCTGGGTACCAAGGCGTACCCGATGCCAGCCTTCCACCAGTACCAAGAACAACTACTTGAAGGCAATATTCATGGAGTTAGAGGCTATAATGGAGGTGGTATTCTCTGGCCAGGCTTTGACTAAGTGCTGACTTTGATGCGGGATTCCTACAGAGTTCTTGGGATGCAGCATTGGGCACTTTGACATCTAGCCATACCCAACATCAGCTTTCCAACTGTGCAAACAATGCCTACTAGATACCATATCCATGAAGCTACAGCCTGGTAAGCCTTTAGTGCAGTTTTGACTAAATACTGAGCTTGATACCAGATTCCTACAGAGCCTTTGCAATGCAGAATCCAACACTTTAGCACCTAGGTTTACCTGATGCCAGCTTTTCAATGGTGCAAAGAAGGCCTACTCAATACTAATATCCATGGAGTTACAGACTGTTATAGAGGTGGTATTCTCCAGCGAGGCTTTGACTAAGTGCTGAATTTGAAATGAGATTTCTACAGAGTCCTTGGGATGCAGCTTCTTGCACTTTGGCACCTAGACCTACCTGATGCCAGCTTTGCTATGGTGTAAAGAACACCTACTCAACGCTAATACTCATAGAGTTACAGGCTATTATGGAGGTAGTATTCTCTAGTGAGGCTTTGACTAAGTGCTGACTTTGACATGATATTCCTACAAGGCTCTTGGGACACAGTATCCGGTACTTTGCCACCTAGATGTACCCAATGCCAGCTTTCCAATTGTGCAAAGAGCACCTACCTGACACCAATACCTATGGAGTTACAGGCTATTATGGAAGTAGTATTCTCTGATAAGGCTTCGACTAAGAGCTGACTATAATGCAAGGCTCTTACTGGCTCCTTGAGATATAGCATTTGACACTTTAGCCCATAAATGTACCCAATGCCCACTTTCTAATGGTGCAAACAATATCTACTTGACGCCAATACCCATAGAGCTACAGCCTGGTGAGTCTTTAGTAAGGTTTTGACTAAGTGCTGACTTTGACACTAGATTCCTACAAAGCCCTTGGGATACAGCATCTGATACTTGGGCACCTAGATATACCCAATGCCAGCTTACGAACAGTGTAAAGAACACCTACTTGACACCAAAGTCTATGGTGCTACAAGCTGTTATAGACGTGGTATTTTCTGGTAAGACTTTAACTAAGTACTGACTTTAATGCCAGATTCCTATGGGGTCATTGGGATGCAGCATGTGACACTTTGGCACCTGGATGTATCTAACACCAGCCTCCCAACAGTGTAAAGAACATCTACTTGACACCATTACCTACAGAGTTACAGCCTGGCAAGCCTCTGGTAAGGCCTTGACTAAGTGGCCATTTCAACACCAGACTCCTACAGAGCTTTTAGGATCCAGCATCTGGTACCTTGGCACCTAGACATACTCGACACCAGCTTTCCAATGGTGCAAAGAATGTCTACAGCCCCTAGTCAGAAGTGTTCGTGATGGCTTAGTAAGCACCTCGCCAAATGACAGATCACTAACTTGGAGTTGTTCACGACCGTAGTACTTGCTACACAACAGCATCCACACTGACTTTGTTTTTACAATCCGCCCTCTTTAAATTTCCGATGGTTAACTGATCAGGATATTTCAATGCTGCCTTGAAAAAAAAAGCGCACCTTCAAGACCTCTTGAAGAGAAATCACCAATGATGAAAAAGGCATGATAATTGCCTTTTTCTACTGCCTCCAGAATATTGCCCTTGTTGCTGAAACTATTGGCTGGCCATAGACCACTATTAAAAGCTTTCTTGCTCACATATGTGATTATCGATCCCAGGAAAATATTCCTCACCCCAGTCATCCTCCTCTTCTCAGCCTACAACAACATCGCACAATCATCCAGGCAGCCAAATCCAACCGGAAAATGACCATATGTAACTTTTAGGATAAATATGCACCAGGTATTTCACTTTCTAAAGGTAGCAAAAGAAAACTTACCATTCTTGTACTACCCTAAGTGATAGGTCATGATTCTCTAACAAATTTATAGTAGATAGAGTACTCAGAGAAGCCAATGTCAAGAAATGGCTAGCCAAGTCAAGACCCAGACTCAAATTTGACCACATTGCTAAGAGGTTGAAGTGGGCTACAGCTCATAAGGATTGGACAGTTGAAGGTTTTGAGAAAGTCATCTGGAGTGATGAGTGCAGTGTGGAGAATTTCAAGAATCCAAGGCAGCACTGTTTTTTCAGAGAACCTAGAGAGAAGTGGCTGGCTGATTGTATTCAGCCAAAGGAGAAGGATAAAGGAATTCCACTTATTGTATGGTGCTGCTTTTGGGGTAAGAGAGAAGGCTCTTTAGTTCCTATTACTCAAAATATCAACTAGATTAGGTATATTAGGCTCTTGAGAAGATATCTTTTTCCTGTTATTGATCAGATGAATTCTTTTGGTATGGAAGATATCTTGTTTCAGCAAGACAATGCTCTTGTTCACAAGGCTTATAATGTCATGTATTGGTTGGAGAGAAATTCTATTGAAGTGGTGGAACACCCCCCATACTCCCCTTATTTAAATCCTATTGAGCATGCATTGGTTGAGCTCAAAAAGCTATTACACCAGCAGTATCCAAGGATTTCAGATACCCCAGGAGGAAAAGAAGCTATTAAGAAGAGACTTGTACAAGTATTACCCCTGGTTTGGGAGACCATTTTTGAAATGTTTTTTGAAAAGTTGTTTAAATCATTGCCTGATAGAGTATCTGCAGTTTTGGAGGCAAAGAGAGGCTATACAAGGTATTAGCTAGCATTCTTAACTTTAATTTATATTTTTATTATTTAATTTGTCTACAGAGTTTATCATTGAGGGATGATCGTCGACAATTCATCATTGTTGCACACGGGTAGGAACGAACGAACGAATACATAGAAAATTCGTTGCTACCGGCCACCCCACTACCCCACCCCCAGCCTATGGCGCAATACTTAATTAAACATGTCTCGGATCACGAACATTTCTGACTAGGGGCTGTACTTGATACCAATATCCATGGAGTTACTGGCTATTATGTCTTTCTCTTGTCACATAGTCACTGTCATTTTATATTAGCTTTTGCACTCTTTGTTTCTGTATATTAGCTTTTGTACGATACTAGTAGTATAATAAAGACAATTTTTATGGACAGATATTGTAAATCACCAAGTGTGACCTAGGTCAGTAGTGTGAATTATACTCTCATATCCTGTGAATCTGGTAATTTGGCAGACGTCAGTGCAACATCAGGATACGTCTTTGACATTTGGTTGCTATACCTGGTTGTATCCTGTATTTTCTCTGGATTTGGTTGCTACATCTGGTTGGGTCCTTTGTTTCTCCTGAATTTGATTACTACACCTGGTTGCATCCTGTGGATCCTGTACTTGGATGATTGCATCCTCGGCATAGTTGCTACGCTACCTCACATTCTGAATTGCAATTCATATTCTAGTATTCTGTACGTTTGACACATAGAATGTACTAGATGTAAGAGATTATTTTTATTGATGAAAGTCAGCACTAGGTCAAAGTCTTGCCAGCCTGTAGCTCTATATGTATTGGCATCAAGTAGACATTCTTCAGCTCGTTAGATAGCTGTCATCACATACATCTGAGTGCTAAATTATAGCATACTAGGTCCAAAGGACCCTCAAGGAATCTGGCATTAAGCCCACTACTCAGTAAGTCATGAAGGTAATGGAGGACTCATATGTTGTATAGTTGTGAGAGCTAATAAATATACCAAGAACTTAAAAATGAACCATATTTGACCCATGGTCAGGTTATCACCAGCTGAACTCAACTATCACTTGCTTTTATAGTCTAAACTTGGAGCACTTTCACTCTATAATTCTTTTAAAACCTTAAATAGATTTCCTACTTTGTCTCCTATTTTTGCTCCTCAATAAATATTAGCTTTTCAGCAAGGACTGATTTTAGAACTTACTAGGCCAGTATGGTATTAGATCTTTAGTTTTCTAACTGTATCAGTATAAGTTTGAGAACTAAATAATATTTAACTTTAACCTTTAGGTGACAATGGCCAGATCTAATAATAAATCTAAGGCTCGTCATGTCCACTTTTAGAATGTGTTCCTCATGCCTCAAACATCTCCTATTACAACCTGTTAGGCGAACACCAAACTCAAGTATATAACTGAGGGACGTAGGCCCGAAATCTTTGATTGGAGAATCTGTCGAGGAAGGCTCGTCTCGATAAAGTAAGGTAAGGTAAAGATTTAAAGTGTGAAACAATATTATATTGATAAGATCTCTTCTCCGTTGCTTGATGATGTCTGTAAAGCTCGGGAGGCACTTCGATATTTATATCCCGCGTCTGAGTGTTCGCGGACTACTTCTAACTACTATGCCTCCGAAGTACCACTCTGGTTTTAATACGCAAACGTCCAGAATCTTATAAGTGCGAACACCGTTTGACCCTGAAACTTATCACACCCTTTCGCGGACTCGGAATAGTATTCCTCCGTTGAGATGACTGCGCTATTTATTATGCCAAACAGTCGCCTCCAACTTAGATGTCCGCATAGACTTTTATATGACTTTAGTCTTGTTGACTATCGTCCAGTCGTCTCCTCGGTCATGAAGTGATCAGGTTCATGCCGGATCACCTAGTGCCAATCGCAAGTCCGAGCCCGACGTGTCAGCGTCTTAAGGGTCTCCGACTTATCTAGGTCTTCCATTCTGAGCGTGCTTCCCCTTGGTCCGCCGGCCTCCGTAGAGGGGTCCTATTACTAGGACCAACCAACCTACAGCTGATCTCAGAAGGGTATGGGTGGATTCGGTATACCTCCTAATAGCTTCCGCTACTGGGATAACCTCTTGGAGTATTTCGGCGAAAACGTCCCGTCACCTTCGGCCCATAGTTAGGAAGCCTAACTTCGAAGCCTACTATCTCAATGCGCCTCCGACGGATTTCCTCCGTTCCACTTCCCAGATGTCGCCAAAGGTCCCCTCTCATATATCCTGCGAACAGCATGCGGTCGGACGGACGGCGGCGACGTATATGGTGTTATGAAGTGGACTTCATTGATGTGACATTTTAGTTATGGGACGCAACTCTCGAAATCTCGCTAATGACGTGCGGGCCCCATAAGGGGGCTGGAGGGGGGTGTTGGCACTCCGGTAAATTGAGGGTCTGTGCGCAGTTACCCTACCGTGGGTCTGTGCACATGTCTCAGATCTCCATATGCCTAACACCACCAGACACTTAAGATATCTCCTATTACTACCAGATGCCCTTAACATCTCTAGCTACCACTGGATATGGGTGATTTTCTCAGTACTAGTACTAACTATACGTACATGATATACCAAGAATGCCTATAGTACCTCCACATTCACAAAATGTACTGGACACAATAGACAGCTACATGCTGTCATGATATAGGCTGATTTTTTCATGATGGTCCTTCAGTACCACTCTCCTTATCTTTTACACTAGGTCTATCTGATTCTCCACTACACTATATTATATTTTAATTATTTGGTTTAATATGATAGTCCTAGGTGACCTTCCAGATATCAGTTCCACTTATGGGTTTGACTTCTTGGGTTTTAGTTTCCTAGGTCATATTTGTTTTTCATTTAGTCACTCGTACTTGGAGTAGTTGTGGTCTTCTATTTTTGAATTTACCTTGTTTTTTACTAGTACAGTTGTTTACTCTTTATAAAATAGTTTTTAGATTCCATAGGTTTTGTTCTTCTATGCAAGTGTTATACCTTATAAATAAATAAACTATGAATTTACATAAATTAAAAAAAAGAAATAGGTATCCAGATTAGTTGGCTTAATCCATAGATAAAAGGATCCTGATATCTATTTTAAACCAGTATAGTTACTCAACCACTCTATTAGAGAGAAAGCAAACATTACCTCATCTTATTTCTCATAATCGTACCAGCATATATATTGCACCCCATCTCCATAAATTATGAAAAGTAGAATTGCCCACCTACTTGTACCAATTGTCTCCAATAAGGTAATCTAGCTCTTACTCCCTCTTGAATTATATGTAGGTTCCTCCCACTTACCCTACCAGGAACCTTCTTTCTACTTCCTACACTCAAAAGGAAGTCTTTCTCCTTAGTATTGTATGTGTTATCAGGTATGATATAATATCAACTGTGGGTCTCAATTAGGTAATTGTAAAGTAAATTTAATACTCTACCATTACCAGCAAGAGTTCATTCATGGTTGATTGATTTAGAAAACTGACTAGCAATTTCTGTATACAATTGATGAATGTAATCAATCCATTATTTTCTCAATATACAATATATATTTCTTCCTAGTAGTGTCTACCCCTGTAGAATTCCTAGCATCAACTCTTTCTCATAATACCTCTCTAGTAGCATTCCTATATTATCCAATTCTTTTATCTATTATACAATTCTGTTTTCCTCCTCTTGTCTGAACACTTGCTGATTTTGGTGTACATATTGTAGATCTTTTGTTTAGTTATTATAACAATTTATTAACCTAGTCTTACCTAGTAAAAACATTTGTACAGTTCTTGGACAAAATTCATCATTGGTGGGTTCAAGTACTCCCCAAAACACACCAAAGTGGTCAAAATTCAGGGTTATGAAAATTGCAAATTGCAGCCACATTTCTTAATCAATTAAAACAAAAAATTTACCCCTATATAGTTGGAGACCTAGGAGTTCTGAAATTAGCACTTCAATAACAAAGTTGTTTTTACTGTAGGCAGCTCTCAGTACTTGATGCGACTTATTCCAAAATCAGACTTAAGCATGGAGAATTTGTATGCATCCTCATACAAAAAGATACTTGCTCCCAAAATCACCAATCCCACATCACAACAGTTCAGGAAATATTGCACCAACTGCTTCAAAATTTAAATCTCAGAATTGAAATACCCAAAATTACTACTTCACTAAGAATTGAACTACTTCCACAGCAGGTGGTTGAATTATGACTCTCTGAAAAACAGCATTTTTGGTGTAAAAGTGGCCATCAACCATGACTTTTGTCACCGAACTATACTACTAAACAGTAACTCACTCCCGGGTTCTCATCAAGGTATGAAAATGCTTGAGACAGAGGATCTTCTCATACTCTTGATGTTGGCATATCTGGTTTGGTAGAATGTCACGATGGTCTCGGAGAATCAGTGAAGATACTGCGTTCGCGGGGTTGTTGTGGGGTGGCCAATATCTGGAGGGTGGCCAAGAACACGGTTGGAAACGTTAAGCACTAAGTTCGACAGACTTTTGCGCACACCATAAGGACTATATGCTCTTCAAGCCTCCCTTTCCCCCGTCCAAGTGAACCAACCCGGTTCTCTCCTTCGAGTGTTCATAAACATTACAATCTTGTCCGTTACTACATTTCCTAAAAATTCAAATCGCTGCCGGCTGATATACCCTATTTCTAGCTGCTACAGAGGCTCCTAGAAGGGCTCATAGGAAGAGTCCTGCACAGAAGGCTTACTCCAGTCATACAAAATACTTCAAATGGGGGGCTTTTGTGGGCTCCTGGTATAATACTATAACATAGAAGAAACCCTTTGTGAAACGGGAGTGATGCTTTGTCCGGGAGTATCACATTTGCTAGAGGCGCCTTTCCTAAACCGAAATTCTCGGGAAAGGGTGAAATAAGACAGATTTTACTGGTATCAGCGGAAGAGTTCAATTGACTCACTGAATCATAAATGCAGTATTGAACACAACCATTAAATAACTTCCTCATTGGTCAAGCCCGACCACTTTGAAATTGAACTAGTAACAAGGAAGAAAGTATGGAGATAATGAAGAAAGAATACAGACAATGAAGAAATAGAGACAATGAAAAATCAAACAACAAAGCTGTCCTATACCCGAGACATTTGTTGTGTTGGGAGTCTAGTGCATGGCAATACGGGTAAATTTATGAGTCCTCGCGATTGAGGGAGTCGGTATTATAGAGCAACTTGGGTTGATCAACAAAATTAATGGTAAAAGAAGACTATCAATTACATGATAATGTGCTCTAACCACACCAATAGTATGATAAACTATCAAGTCCTTGACGAAAATTCAACATTGTGGGAGTCTATCAAAATCAGAAATTAAGATGACCATTAGAAATTTACAGCGGACTTTTTATTGAAATGGCCAGCTTTACTAAAAGGAGAAAAAAGAAGAAAAAACGTAGCCCCCAATTTTGTTTTTCAACTTAAGACCTCTTCGCAAACTCCACCCTCAAGATCAAATGCCCATAACCAACTATCCAACAATTAGTCTCGCGACGAAGCCGCTAGGAGGGAGAGAAGAGGCTTACATCCGTCCATCCTTTCACAAGCCTTCGCAGCATCAGATCGGTCGACATAGCTGATGAAGGCAAATCCCTTCGCCCTACCAGTGTCCCTATCCTTAGCCAAGAAAACTCTTGTAACCCTTCCAAACCTCTCGAACATCCCCCTCAAATCGTCCTCCTCGGCGAATTCAGAGACGTTGGTGACTCTGAGAGTGGCGAGATCGTCTCTGTCCTTGTAAGAGCCACCAGTTCCAGACATAGATTCTCCAGCACCTTTCTTTCCACGTAGATGAGGCGCAACATAAGACCCGCCACCACTACCACCAATAGCGCCAGGACCATCTGCAGCAGGACTTTCCTCGGCAGCAGGAGCGGCTGCATCGTCGAGTGGTGGCAACGTATCCTTGAATGGGCACCTAGCCGTGAAATGGTCTCCCCTACAAATACGACAAGCAACCTTCTTATCCTTAAGCTGATCCTTCAGCTTGTTCTCCTCGGTGTTGTCCTCCTTAGAGGTAGATTTCCAGTTAGTTGATGGGCGGAAGATGATATTTTCTCCAACAGAGGTGGTAGAAAGATCCGGACCACGACTGTGCCCCTTCTCGGCTCCGAATTTTGCCCATTCTTTTCTCTCAGCAACACGGGGATTGACGTGCTCCTTGACGATGGTGGTGCGAATCTTACGGGTGGTTTTGACTTTCTTGCCGTTATCGTTGAAACGGTAGGTCACGACTGTTTTTGTGCCGTCAGGGTTGTTAATAACTTGTTGGGGGGGGAGGACGGTTGGGTCATCGAATTCCTCGTCGTCAGCCCAGTTTGCTCTTCTGCTCTTTGTTAGCAAGGAAAATGACCATGGGTCCCTAGCCACTAGGATTGGCGACTTACGAAGATGCGATATCTGGCATTTTGTATGACGTTTTTGCAGCTATTGTCGTGATAGTTTTGAGTATTGGTGGGGCAGCGGACGATCAGAGCAGATGTCTAGGATGGTGGGGAAGATTTGAAGTGTGGAGGTGTGACAAGCTGAAGTCACAAATCGTCACGCAAATGTCAGATTAATACATCTTATCACATGACCTCTGCTAAGTAATATCACGCAGAAATCGAGCCGTTAGATTTTGTCCTTCATTGGGACTCTAGACTATATAGTATCTTACCTCAGACCCTTTTAAATTCATAACTATATAATTGCATCGATGTTGGGCACTGCTCAATCATGCTGAGGGTCGGAGTGAGGCTCAAACACTGGGTGTTTCTCCAATGTGTGACCTAGTCTAAGACACATGCCGCCGTGAATGATCTTTAACTCCCATCCTCCACCTCTCCCCACTGTCCATCCCTGTCAACCATAAACATCCCCATCCTCTAGCCAACCTCCATCGCCCCTCCGATACCCCTCATCAGCCTCTGCAGCTTCCCCCAAACCTTCATCATGGACGATATCCTTGCCAAATACACCTCCCCTCATGACGACGAGTTCTATCCCGAGGACGAAGATGCCCCGAAACTTACCACTACAAAACCATCGCTCAAACATAATTTCTCCCTACCTCCCATCGCCCAGGTATATATTTCCGGTGTCTGAGCTGTCATTGGAGATTTTGGGAGCATCTATCAACTGATGACAGCCCACAGGTTTTCTGCGTGCTCTGACGGACGATTATTCCAACCCCGACTGTCCGATTAAGCTCGCCCACGGAACTACTACCCTTGCCTTCAGATTCCAGGGTGGGATCATCGTAGCTACAGATTCCCGTGCGACTCAGGGAAGCTGGATATCTTCGCAGACCGTTAGGAAGGTTATTGAGATTAAGTATTATTATCTGATCTTTCCCTACTACTTGCTATCTCGATGAAAAAACTGTCCTCAGAGCTGACTCTACCAGTGATAAAATGCTCGGAACTATGGCCGGAGGAGCGGCAGATTGTCAATACTGGCTTGGCTATCTCGGTGTGGAATGCAGACTTCACGAGCTCCGCCACAAGCGCCGTATCTCCGTCGCCGCGGCATCCAAAATCCTGTCCAATCTTGTCTACACCTACAAGGGAATGGGCCTATCCATGGGAACTATGATTGCTGGTGTCACCGCCCTCGAAGGTCCGGCGCTCTATTACATTGACTCGGATGGAACCCGTCTTGCCGGGAATCTCTTCTGCGTTGGTAGCGGTCAAACATTCGCCTATGGTGTGCTTGACAGGGAATACGACTATGACCTTAGCACCGAAGAAGCATTGGCGTTGGGCTCGAGAAGTATCCTAGCAGCTACTCACAGAGTAAGTGCCCTCCTAGGACGTTGAGTGGAAGATGGCAACTTATAGGATGACAGGATGCATACTCTGGTGGTTCGATAAACCTCTACCACGTCAAGGAGGAGGGATGGACAAGGCATGGCTTCACGGACACCAACCCTGTATTCTGGAAAACGAAGCTGGAGAAGGGCGAATTCTCGAATGTCTCGACCGACTTTTAAGATATCTTTTTCTAAACAAAAACGTTGCCTTTAGGCACTATTGTATTGTTGGCCCTAATTTTCAGTAGAAAACAACTGTTGATACTAAATTTCTTATGCTTAAGTCATTGTGTGATTAAGGGCAATAACATATCTTATCATCTTAAGCTGTCCCTAGGCACCGCCTGGGTATCACTGGGAGAAACTCCTCTAAACTCGAGAATATAGTCAATGCCCACCTCACTCAGGGGATGTGTTGGCTCCATTATAGTCTGGAAGCAGATCGGACAGCCAGGGAATAAAATTATTTAGCTACTCTACATGCACGCTGGGTCCGTCTAAGGCTTCCAATCCACAAGGCAGACCAGACAATTATTCAAACTTCTCGATGTTAAGTACTAAAGACACTTCAACAACAATCCCACAGCGAATAACCAACAATCCCGACTTCCCAACACTTTGGCTCACAAGCTCTCTAGAGCTCTAAGGCGATGCCGGCAAGCAATACCGAGGAAAATCCCGGCAAACAATTTTCTTCACCCCTCGTATCGGGAAACATCCAAGTTCGAGTGATTTTCCATGAGCATATAGATTTCGACCTTATCGCACCCCGAGCCCTCCGGTCCCGCGTCCCCAACAAGCCGGAGCATAGCCGCCATACGCGGAGGAACGAGCGCATAAAAAAATTGACAAACCGTACATTCCCATTCCCATTTTCTGGTACTCATGGCAAAAAGCTCTCCGATGGGGGTTACTTTCTAACTTGCCTGGGGGGGCGTTATAGCTGTAGGCTACGTATCTGTTCGGTGAACAAGCAGATGGGTAGGTGAGCGCGGAGCCACCATAGTTTGTTCTTGATCCACATGTTGCGAGGGATGAGAATGTAAGGGTGTATCGAAAGCTGGGCTGTATCATAAGTAGTGTACCTGTGTGGGTAGTGGGAGATGATTGGCGTTGGAAATGAAAGCACTCTTTTACTCCTATATCCGTAGCGCACCGGAATCTGAGTGATGGCGTTTGAACTGGTGAGTTCTATGATTCCTGATGGAACGTGGATGGTTTCCCCGCTTATAATTGCCGAGGGATCTAGGGGGAAAGCAAGGATTGGGGATCAAAAGCTCACCCCGAGGCAAGAACTCTAGACTCTAATCACAATCTAAGATATGGGTAAGAAGAAGAAAAACATCACCGGCGTTGACTATAATATTATAATATAATATATACAGAAGCTGCAAACAATGGCCAGAAATCTGCACTGTACATGAAATGACCTCCACACGGCTGGGCTCCCAAGTGCTCCGCAATCCTTCCGTCATACGCCTTCCGCCTCCAGGCGTACTGTAACTGCTGGAGTTCCAGCCGTGCTGATTCTCTAGCATTATGTAGGTAGCGAGGCGAGGAATGTCCTCTCGTTAGTGGCCACGAGTCCACTTTTTGCGTCCGAGAGGAAGTGCCAGAAAGTGCGTAGCTCCAGCTATTGCTAGCTAGCTGAGCTGTGAATATCTATCCTAACGCTCCACACGAACACTATAAAATTGGACAAAGTATGTATAGATCAAATTCAGGTTTTCCCGTGTGTGAGTATTTCGGAGGAAGCACCCAATCATACATGGAAGCAAACTAACAAAAGCTTATGCCCTCCTCCCCAGCACCTCACTACCCACCCACCCACTTATTCCAGTGCATTTCACCCACTATACTCCCGCTCCAACACCTCCCCCCCTGCTTACCCTACGCGGTTGCCCCTGGATAGAGAATTCCTCCTACGCCTCTGTAGCCTCCACATAGCTAACTTACAAACCACCACTTCTGGGCGCATCAGAGCATCTATTAGAAATACCGCGTTAGTGTGACGGAAATATGTTGAGCACGGAATATTGGGACACGGATCTCTAAATACAGAGAGCTCCGATAGGTGGTACAGTAAATACTGCGGCCACAGGCACACACAAGAACACAAGAAAGACATCACTTTCCACCACCAATTTCTTTTTTTCTTCTTCTTCTACCTTCACGCAGTTCCAATTCCCCCACAAGTCTTTACTTTCTCTTTCGGTTCCTCATCTACTGTATCACCCCTGACAGACAACAACAGCCACTGCACCATTCACCAACCACTCGAGTGATATATCATGAATCTGAGGGGGGGAAAAAAATGTATTGTTCTCTGGAAAATGCCTAAGGAAATTAGCTACTCATCCATATTAGTGGTAGAAGGAAGGAACCTTCCAGCATACAACCAATAACCATTGTGTCCCCCCCCCCATTCTTATCAAGGGAGGCAGCTTCAGTGTTTGATGATACGTTCACACCTCTCTAATAATCCCGTACCCAGAAGCGCCTAGTTGATGTGTATAATAGAAAGGCGGGGCGGAATTCACACTTCTCCACCCCCAACCAACCAACACCCTGTTATCATACCATCACTCAAACTACCTACTACCGGTGGACCGGCGGCCCCACATGCACTACCTACGAGTGACCACAAAAATTACTGCCTACCTTACTGGTACATGTACGTAGGTACCGCCCCCGAGTACGAGTACATTGCCAATCTGCCAGACCACAAATGACAGGCGGAAAAAAAGGGGGGGAAGGGGAGAGATAATGGAAGCGTTAGAATTACCAACACACCGTCCACCCGTTCAGAAAGGTACTCATCACACTCCTGACACTAAAAACCGCGCAGGAACGTATGTATTACCCATGATACCGCGCTACCTCAGAGTTGCCGACCAATTAGTCAGCCAACTGCCAAATGAAGGTATCATACATACAAAAGCCTTTGTCGTAGCAGGAGAGAACGCTGTCAATAGGGCATGAGTGATAGGGTATGATCGCCCCATCTACCTATCATTGATACATTAATTAATGTTCTGGAGTTAGGCACTGTAACGATAGCAAGATACAGCGGTGAGAGCCTATGGTAGTGTATCTAGCTACCGTATATAGAATGCAATACACACTAGCATAACTATAGTACCTATTCTATACATCTCCATCACCCAACGGCTACTCCGCACCACACACATCAAAACACAATTGCTGAACTAGAGATCTTTAGAGACGGAAAATTGTTCATTACTATCATACCAACTCCCTTCCAAGGGGCCCATACAGGAATTGGCCTATAGTGGATATCTAATACATGGTACTATCAAAACAAAAACAGGCATCCCATCTCGTTGTCCCGCTGCGATAGAAAGGAAGGAAAGTGAAAGGAAAGTGAAAAATCTGTAAAGAGCTTTTGAATGAAGTGCGCAACCCCATTTCGTATTAGCTGTCTGCTCGTTTTCCGAAATCGATTTTTTTCCCCTTGCGTTTACTCTAAGGGATGTTGTTTAGGTCTTTCTTTCCGCATGTCTCGTCTCTATTTTTTTCCCGTCGGTTTTTCTCTCGAATGTTGGTGTTATCGAATACGTATCCATTGGGTGGCTGTCCGTTGAACCCTCCATTTTCAGAGTGTGGACCAAGTCCGAGACTTGATAGAACACGCCAAAGGAAGATCGTGGATAAAGACGGTAGTATCGTTTTCGTTGTAAGATTGTCATCATCATCAGGAAAGGAATTAATAAGATGGCTACCCCGTTTCACTGACTCATCCATGCCCGTAACCGCAGTCGTTCGAATTTTGTTCCAGATAGCAGCATTTGTCTCCATTCACTATCCAGACCAAGATTTTCGTTGTCGTAGCAAGATCGATAGCTTCCCCCCAGTATACCCAGCCCAGTCCATGGTGTATACCTCCTGTTTCGCAAGTTTTTTTCGTAAATTGAATCCCGGTACCTGAGACTGGACCAGATACGCAGCGATGGCGAACGCAGCCCATCGCTTCCGAGCACACCTCACTACCACTCCCGCCCACCCCCTCCCCCGTACGCACATAGATACTAGCCCATCTAGTATCCTGTTCGTAACAAAAAAGTAACTATCAAAAGAAAGAAACAACCCAAGCAGTGTGATATGTATCCGGGACCAAATGGAAACAACGGACCGAGAAAACAAAAACTACACCGCAAAACCCATGCAAGCAATAAGAAAGAAAGAAAACGGAATACAAAATCCATGCGCCTCAAAAACCCAACCCCAGCATCATATCATTCCCACCGTCCCCAGGAAAAAGAGAGGAAATGGTAAAAGGCGAAAGACGAACAAGGGGAAAAAAACAAGAAACAAAAGAAATAGAGAACTTTACAAAAGCCCGATCGAGAAAAAAAAAGAAAAGAATCCCGATCGTTCGAGTGATCAAACGCTGTCTGTTTTGCATGCCATGCACTCCAACAGACCTTTCCCCAATCCGTTTATCGTAATGTACATTCCTCCACATGTCGAATCGTGATTTAGTTCGCGATATTACCCCCGTAAAACCCTTCCTATTTCTGACACTCGAAATTGTATATCACAACACCGCTGAAAGCACACCCCCTCACCCTCTCCTCCGCAGCCCACCCCCAGTAAGTTAAAAAAAGATAGACCGTACGAGCTATTGAGCTCGTACAGATGGCCCAGAATCACTTGGTCCGAACCCGTTCGACCTACCCTGGCGGTCCTCATATCTGGGGGGGCGTCGATTTTGTCCTTGTCCTCGCCCAGCGCTGGGTTCTTGAAACGGACCCCGATGTAGTCCGGAATTTTGATAATTCCTTGGACCCTGTTGTTGCCTATGGTTCATAGGACGCTGCTGTTGCTGCTGAGGGCCCCCAGGGTTGTCTGCATGGTGTTGGTTTTGACGTGAATGATATTGTTGTTGAGAATTTTGGTTCTGATGTTGAGTGTTCTGCCGTTGGCTGTGCTCACGCGCCTCCTGGCGAGGTTGTTGCGGTGCAGGGGGCGGTCGAGGGATGTTCTCAGGCGAGTCATAGACGTAGAGCTTTTTATCAATTACAGGAGGTATTGGAAAAATTTCCGTCCCGAGCTCCTGCTCGATCTTATAAAGATTAAACCTTTGTAATATTAGCAACCGCGCCACCAGTGAAAGACAAATTGATCACCTACCTGTCATCCCAATTGATGAGATTAATCGCAAGACCAAGATGACCAAATCTGCCTGAGCGACCAATACGGTGGAGGTATGTCTCCGCGTTTTTGGGGAAATCAAAATTGATAACGACATTCACAGCCTGGATATCGATACCGCGAGTGAGCAGATCTGAGCACACCAGGTTACGGCAAACGCCACCCCTAAAATCGTGGAAAACACGATTACGATGGTTTTGAAGCATTTTTGCGTGCGAGTAAAAGCAGGAATAGCCAAGTTCTGTGATTTTCTTGGCCAACAGTTCAACACGATTAGTCGAGTTACAGAAGATGATAGATTGGTTAATTTGAAGCTTTGAGAAATAATTGTCAGCTTCTATAAGCAAACCCACAGGAGGCCATTGGAGAGTACCTTAGAAAATAGAGTGTTAAGACAATGAACTTTCTGCTTCTCCTCCACGAACGCATAATATTGTGTAACACCTCTGAGTGTGAGCTCGTCCATTAGATTTATTTCATACGGCTTGTTAAGGTGTTTATCCTAGAAGAGTTATTCGTCAAACAAACTGCCGAAGTGGAGGGAAGCGGGATATTTACCATAAAACTCTTTACGACAAGGGGGAATGTCGCACTAAAAAGCATTATTTGACGGTCACTGGGGAAATATGCGAGGAGCTGCTCGATAATTGGTGTAAACTCAGGGCTGAGTAGCTTATCCGCCTCGTCCATAATAAACGTTGGACATTCGCTAAAATCGGCAACAGTTTTTCCTGCGAGATCCAGGATTCTACCAGGAGTTCCAACTAGGATGTGAACAGGTTCGTTGAGCCGAATGATATCATCCTTCAATCCTGTCCCACCAGTGGTAACCATAACATTGATGCCTAGATGTTTTCCAAGACTTTTGCAAACTTGCGAAGTTTGCAGAGCAAGTTCTCGAGTAGGTACGAGAATCAAGGCCTGGGTTTTTGTACTCTTCGGATTTACTCTCTCCAGAGCTGGGATAACAAAGGCTGCCGTTTTTCCGGTCCCATTCTTCGCCCGAGCAAGCATATCGCGACCGGTAAGAGCTACAGGTATAGTTTCCTCCTGTATAGGAGAAGGCTTTTCAAAACCAGCTTCAAAAATACCCATTAGTAACTCCCGCTTGATGTATAGATCTTCGAAATCGAGGCCTTTAGTAGCAGTGACATCCTAGCAGAAAGTTAGACCAAGCTCGTATAGAGCAACCAGCATGTAGCCAATTGAGTAAGGTCAAACACACCTCGGTTTGTGGCCTAAGATCTTTCTTCGGCGCCTTCAATTTGGAGCTCCAGTTTGGATCTTGGCCTCCCCTATATAACAATAGTTAGTGATTGTTACCAGATCAAGGAAGGGGATGAAAGGATTTATTGTATCACTTACCCTAACGATGTCGCCTCAAGCTGGTCGGCGAGAGCAGTCGCCATTTATGAAATCGTATGTCAAAAAAGATGTAGAGAAGTACTGGGATGAGAGTCCAGAAGTGAAGAACAGATTACAACACTGTGTGGACACCTATTAAGGTATGGTAATGTTTGACTTATTGGTTGCTAAAAAAATGCGGTGGTGTCGCGGGTTCTCAGGATGGCGAGTGAGTTCACCAAGTGGAATCAAGGTTGGTCAGTTGGTGAGGTATTGTAGCAGCGTAGATTGGAGACGAGGTTAAAGCAAACCAAGGGGCGGTTATTGGTATTTTCGGGAGAGGCTGCACCGGTGTGAGGGTGACAGGGAATGTAAAAGAAAGGAGTAAGAGAGGGAATGTTTTTAGAAGTGGAAGTAGAAAATAGGGAGGAGAAGGGGAGAATAGAGCGGACACGATCGAAAAGGAAGAGACCAAAGCCCCTAAGAATTGTGCGAGAATGAACACTTGGCGTAGCGGTGGTGGTTGGTGGTGGTGGTGGCAGTGGTGGTAGCTGGTGGTGAGAGTGTTTGGTTGTGGTAGAATTTGTGGTTGAGTTGGTGTTGGTGGTAATGGTAGTGGTGATGGAGGGAAGTGGAAGTTGAGGGTGAGAAGTGATATGGTGCGGTAAGGTGGTTAGGGCAGAAAAATGCGATGGATAGACGGTGCGGCGAGAGTTTCGAGGACAGGGCAGTCAGGGAAGATTTGACAACACCGGAAGAGTCTCAGCGAATCAGCAGAAAGCGGCTCCCATTATCAGGCCTCTGTCCCTAACCCTTAGCGCTGAAGCGGGGAGGATGAAGCGACCATCCTAGGCACACCTTTGTGGGCTCTGGGTGGCAATATAAATCCACGGCAATAACGCTCCCAACTATGATACCGTAGCCCCATTTTCTCTATGTAAGTGCATGATAACTTATGGACCTTACAAGCAGTGCCGCTGTGGGAACGATATTCTAGTTTGAATCTGCTTCCCCCTTGATATTTTGCCGTCAAACCCAAAGAGAAAATTTAAAAGAGAAAAAAGAAAAAAAGAAAAAAAGAAAAAAAGAAAAAGGAAAAAAGGAAACAAGTATACACAAGAACAGTAATCATCAATCATCAAATGCTACCACTTACGCCTTTCCTCCTCATATTGGTACAATTTTCTGAGCGGATCGCTAACCGACCTTTGGCCCACCCAACCACTATTAATTAATAACACCTATACCTCCCACTCCTCCCCCCGCACTACCTTTTCCGTCCTGGGTTCGCCTTGCCTGCAGCATAGGAACAGTAACTGTCCTCAATGGACACAACTTCGTAGGTACCTTCCTGGGATGCAAACATACTATATTTATAGCCATCCGTAGTTTGTGAATGCATCTCAAGGATTCTGGGCTTTGAGCCCTTCTTGGCAATCTCACTACGAGTATACCTGCGAAGTAGAGATATTAGATATAATCTCAGATTTAAGTAACGGAATACTTAAATACTCACGTGAATGTAAATGGTGGGGTGCCATAAAAGTCGAAGTGAATCTCAGCTTGGTCACCTATTATCACTCGTTAGAATGGTTGTCTAAAAGTTTCTGAGGGGAGGCAAATACCTTCGGGAATACCCCTGACCACTGTATAACCATCACTAATTCGAACAGAAGGCACCTCACGGACAATCTGAGTGAACCCAACGTTCACCCTACAGTCGCTCGCAGAATCCTGAAGTCCCGTAATCGTGAAATTACCAGGCTTCTCCGCCACACGGGCAAACTCGGAAGGCTGATTGTGTGCTTTCATCAAAACACCGTTCCATTCGTACTCAACAGCAAAAGGCGGGACCCCCGAAAGTGTGAAAGATATGCGGTCTCCGACGCAGTAATTCGTTTGTTGGCTGGAAGGTGAGATAGTTGGCATATCAGCAACAGCCACCATAACGTGGGGACCCTCCGTAGTCTTTCGTACACATCCACGAGAATCCTTCACTTTGAGGACACTAACTGCATGGCTTCCTAGTGTTAAAGCGTGGCTTGGGATTCTAAAGTTGAAGATGGTGGAATCAATGTGCGGGATATTGATGACGTCGCTCTTGCCGGTATTGAAGTGTTTAATATTGATTGTCAATGAGAACGGCGCTTTCCCATGAAGCTGGATGGGAATTATATCATCTCCCGCGCCCGCATCCAAACAATACTTGTAGACTTTACTGGGATTCGCGAAGCTCGTGGACGGCCTCGAGTGGATAGTCTGCTCAAGGATAATTGGATTCTGGACAAGGCTTTCCCGTGGGCTATCGTAAAGACTATCTGCAATCCGAGAAAACTTATACCGGTTAACACCCGCCTGAGATGTCTCTAAGCGCACGGTGGCAACACCGAGGCCAGCAGTAAGTTTTTGGGGAATTGGGTCAAATGCTCTTCTGGAATCATAGCCCTCAGGCCTGAAGGTCCGCTCATAGTCAATTGTGAAGGGTGGGCTCCCAACGAAGGCAAGCTCGATAGCATCTTCATCTCCTTCGCAAACATCTTTTCTGGTGAACACATCACCCTTGGTTGTGGATGAAGATTCTGCTAACTTCAACATCGGCCTTGCTATCCAGGTGATTAGAAACATGCTGTCTGATTCGGTTATTGTTCCAGGGCACCCATTGTCATGTACGCTCTCAAGTTTGTACCGACCGGGGTCCCTGACGGTCAGGTAGGCATTAGAACCAGAGAATTTGAGCTGTTTGGCAGGCTCATTACTGTCTAGGTTTCGAATGGATACATCCCAAGGCTTAAGAGCAAGATTAGCAAAACCATCTGCCAAAGATGAAAGACAAAGGGAGTTCTCACACTTTCGCCAGTTAGGCGTAATGGAATGTCTACAGTCTTCCTTTCTAGAGCCCTTACGGACATTTTGCCTTCAACTGAGGAAAACTGTGCCTTCGGCCTTTGCCATCTGACATCGATCTTGGCCTCAGACCCAACAAAAATCTGGCAACCGCTCTCATCCTCGACCGTGGTTAGAGCCAGCGCATATTCCCCACCATTTGCCAATGGAGGGGTCCTGATTGTATAGATACCGGTCGTGATGTTAGGTTCCGTCATCTTTGTTCTTTTGCCGTTATGAATGAGTTCGTAGTTCAATGTTAATGGAGGCATCCCCTGCATCTTGACGTCAAATTCGACAGGTTGATCAATACAGGCCTTCTTTCTAGGAGAAGGATCGACAAAGGTCGCCCCAGCCATAGGTTTGACAGTTTGCTCCACATGATTGGTTTTTGGATCGATCTTGACATTAGCGTAATTCTTGTCTCGTAGACTAAAAAACTCATATGCGTAGTGACCAGCATCCGCAGGGGTGAATTGCACTTGATGTCTAGTGCGTTCGATTGTCAAAGTCTTGACTACCGGATTCCCATTGTCTTTTATCAGGCGATAGGAAAGTTCGAAGGGTGGAGCTCCAACAAGTGTAAGATCGATCGTAAGACCAATTGATGATCCGGTGCATTTATCAAGGATCTCGTCGGACCTCATAGCCATGCTTGGCTCAGGAGGAGTAATGACAAGACATGAAGCCGGCTCCATCACATCGCCGGAACAAAAGTCACTAGAAATCGTCTTCACACTATAAAGACCGGGTTCCTTGATGGAGACAACTTGGCTAAGAGTCTTGAGTTTATGTATTTTCGCAGCCGCATCCGAAGCGTGCTCAGAGGCTAACTCAAGCTTATCGTACGGCGTAAAAGTAACCTCAACCTCATATGGCGCATCATCTTGACCAGACAAGAGCTGTATGGGAAGAACCCCCGTGGCTCCCTTCGGCAGATCCATCGGATGCTGAGGGTCGCAGCCAAGAAAGCGAGCAAGCGGCCTATCATGAACCTTGAGGTTTTGCGAAAGGCTACCTCTCTTAGGAACGACATAATCACCATCCTCATAAGCAGCATTGTAATCGACAACATTTCCACAGGCATCAGAAACTTTATCCACTGAATAAACCCAGTCGCCAGAGGAACCAAGCGATTCGTTGAGAGGTACAGGGATATTCTGACGTTGCGCCCAGGACAGGGCAACATCGCCTTGCTCTGCCAATGTTCCATCGTTGCTGAATCCAGCAAGCAACGGCGATTCGAAGTTTTCGGGATGAATACTTTGGACTGTAAACACAGTAGGCTTCCCTTTCATCTCACGGCTATATGTAATTTGAAGAGGCGCAAGGCCCTCTACTTGCAGTGCAAGATCCGACATATCCCCCTTACACTTATTCCTTTTGTACGTAGGGGAAACTTTGAGTGCTGCCTTCGGACAAGATACGACAAGCGCCTCAGATCGATAAATGCGGACATCCAATTGCGTCACGTCCGTGACTTTGGTGAGACGATAAAGGCCGGGCTGTTTGACTGAATACGAGAGAACCTGTAACTTTGGATCCTCGCCTTTTTCAGCCCGTTTAAGCATCTTTTTAATCTCTTTAGTGCTAATATCAATCATATCTGCACTCCCAGTCTCAAAATCAATTCTGGCAAGCTGTATGTGAATGGGGTTCGTTCCATTGATCCGAATAGGGAGATTGATTGTAGCGATACCCTCTCCCAAGCAGAAACAGTTTGCATTCGGATTCAGTTTGACGGCACTGTAAAAGTAAGCTCGGAAGCAACAATCAGATCGAAAGGAACGCACCCTTCTGGTAAAATGTGAACCGTATACTTTCCCTGGATGTGGGAGTTGTTGTTCACGATATCGTACCACTTGACACTTTTCTCAGAAATGGAAACCTCCCGATCATAAACAACTAAAACCAACGAAATTAGCTATTGGCGCACTAGCCACCACAAGCAAGGGCTCACTCACACTTCCAAAGGCCTCCAATAATCGCTGTAAGAGGTATCTCATATTTCAGACTCAAAAAGATGTCCACCACCGAGAAAATAGCTATAGTACGCAAGGTGAAATTTGGCGTAAATGTGAGCCAGGGTATCCGAAGTAATGGTAGAAACCAAAAGAAACAGCCATCTATAACCAGCCATTTAGAGCAGAACCACAACTCAGATATCGAGTCCCCATCCGTAGTATACAATCGCGCAATGTCGTAAAACTTCCACGCTTGCAGAAGGACGAAGAAGCCAACCGCGTATAACCGTTGTGTTGGTGCATCTAGTGTATCGAGCGATATCAACGGTGGAAGAGCGACGTCTCTAGTTTGTACCATGCTGGGCGGGGCATTACTCTTTGGACCTGTTGCGATGGTTGAAGTCACGGAAGTAGAAACAATCGCACCCACTGAACGAGGTGGAGATTCCCGAGCTGGAGGTGAGGGCGAATGAGGCACTCGACGTGCTCGAGTAGTTGCAGGAGACCTTGGGTAGGACGAAGGTATCCTAGGAGTTTCGTCACTCATGATGATGGCTCAGGTCATCGAGCGATTAGGAGAAAATAGGCAAAGGATGTGTTTCGGAGGTGGTGGTTGAGGGTGTCAAGGGTAGTTTTCTTGTTTTTTTTTTTTCTCGGGAGTCCCTCACTGAGGCCCAGACCAGGCTGCCCCCTTAAAAACAGAAAATAAGCCAGGACAACGCGTTCCATTCGGTAGGGCAACCCCCTCAAGATGACGCTCACACGTGATACGACATTCAAGGGGCTGCAAAGGTGGCTTGTGTTTTTTCCTTAATTTTCATCAGCCATATATTACTAAGCTCAATGATACAACCAAGTTCTGCAGAGTTTTCTCTCTAGCATCATAACTTATCACACGGTACTAGAGTGTATAGTATCATACTCAATATCATTTCCAGTACCTGTATGATGCATATTGCAGTGTGCTCAGGGTATTTGAGTACAGCACGAGGGCGTGATACTAGTAATTACCTTTACCCTATCCCGTCTAGAGCTTTGCAACTTGTTTCTCAGCAACTTCGACAACTTTCTATTTACCACGCACTGTACAGTACAGTCGTGACAAGAAGTTACCAGACTATGGGAGAAATATCCTTTACTGCAAGCTTAAAAATATCACCAGTAATATACAAATAAGGCCATTGTAACCATACCATACAATATTCTGTGGCTGCTGCATTCTAACATTGTCCGATAACTTTCTTGTAGCTACTGTACATAGCTTCCAGCTAGGATCACACAACAATCAAAAAATAAAACTAAAAATCCTTGTCATTTGTCCATTCCCCTGACTAGCTGTGCATCTCGCGGTATTCTACAGGGAGGGGCCGGGATTGGCTGGTATTGTGTAGGTTATCTCTTTACTACTTAGAATTCCTGGTATTTGTCGAGGTGTTACTAATTGGGCGAAGCCCAATCATATATTTTGCCTCCCCTTTCTCTAACCGCTCCCATTAGTTGGGCCTTGTAGGTTAGAGTTACTGTAATAGTGGAATGGGCCAAAAAAAAAGTGAAATCCACTGACAACAACTATCACACAAATTACTTTTGAATTTGATCATCTTTTGGTAGCTAAGTATAGAGATTTATGTAATAGTGGAAGGTTATCAAAATAAAAACCAGAATCCACTAATACTAACTATCATTCATATTACCTTTAAATCTAGTTAACTTTTTGCTTTAGGAAAAAAGGCTATCCTGTGATTTCACAATACAGAAGATTACTTCCCAACTATGATACTCCATTTTGTTTTTATACTTATCTATATATTTTTTGTCTCTTAAAACTATGTATTTGGCAGAAGAGAATATGACATTGTAGAGTACATTTCTTTCGCCTATTCATGACGTTCTGTGGCGTTCCTTGTTTAGACCGTGTAACCCTGTTGTCCTCGATAGTTTCCACTGCGCGCTTGGTGTTTGCTCCTATTCAACACTTTTCGATAAGTTAACCCTACGTGCTGAGTAATCTGAGTCCCAAAAACCCTTACCCTTTGACTACGGTAAACTGAGAAGGGCAAACTGCTCACAATTCCAACCTAGCTCCAAGCTCTGCTCATTTCCACAATAGCCTTCTCGCCTCTCACACCCCACGCACACGCACTCCCTTCGCCCCGCCACTCAGCTCCACACCCTCACCCAACCCACTACCTACAATCTACCCTCACTACCGTCGTCGTGACGTTCCTCCACCACACCAATTGTGATTTCGAAATACGTTAAGGCAACGAACATGACTTCCTCCAATAACATTGGAGAGTCCACTCGTGTTAAATCTGAAATTAGCCCTTGCGCCGCACCCGAAATTAGGGGCATCGTAGAGCAAAAGGAGAACTGGGGAGGATGGGCCACTACTTTGAACGATGCAGTAGGCTTCTATCATTTGTCACTGCATTTTCCAGCACTTGTTCTAATATGTTTCTCCGTATCTTTTGCAGACCATCTTCGAATACATTATGCGCCAAGTTGGTTGTGAGAGTGTCGCTGTGAGAGAACTTTATTCTATGGAGGAGGATTACCTCCGAGAGGTGAAGTAAGTTGATAGAATGCTATGCAATTTGTGCGAATACTATTGCTAATCAAACAAAATTATCAGATCTTGCTATGGTATCATTTTTCTCATGCCATATAATGAGCATTACGAGACCCAAGCGGGAGAGGAACTGAAAAACCTCCCCGATGGAATGTGGTATAGTAATCAAGTGCGACATCTCCACTCTACCTACTAGCTTTTACCTTTTTAAACTAATTTATAGATTGCCGATAATGCCTGCGCCTCTTACGCACTGCTTAATATCTTGATGAACCTCAACAACGTATCATTGGGCACACAACTTGAGGGGTTCCGCGAATTCACCCTTGGACTTCTGCCTCCTCACAGAGGCCAGGCAGTCGATGGATTTAAATCAATCAAGAATGCACACAACTCATTTTGCTTCAGGTATGAAATTGAGGAGGCAGATTTGATCCTCTACGAGGAAGCAGCTGGGGACTCGGATCCAAAATCTGAACTAAAGTCTAAGGAAAATCACAAGGGAAAAAAATACAAAGCTGAGGAGGCAGAGGTGGCGCGAGGCCACACCGATCAAATCGATGGTCCTCACCACTACATCGCATACGTCCAGGTAGGAGGATGTCTATGGGAGTTGGATGGCCTCAAACAAACGCCTTTCAAGGTGGGAGATTGTAATAACGAAAACTTTGCCGTCCGCGTCGGCAACCGCATGCGTGAATTGACCGCTAGGTGCTCAGATTTGAGCATTGACTTCGGTATATTCGCCCTTGAACCTTCAAAGGCGCCCCAACTAGACAAACAACACCAGGCCAACGCGAGGGAGATAGGCGCCATCGAGCGCAAGTTACAGGATATAGATCCTCATTCTTCCTTGCGCACGGAAGATCTACTGTCGGGCCTCTTAATCCTCCCGCCTTCCGATACGGATGATTTTGGACACCACAATGGGATGACGACGGAGCAACTGGTGGAGCTCCGCACCGATTTAATCCAGAAACAGAAAGCAATCGAAATGGAAAAGGATAACCTCTTCAACGAAGAGTCTAGAAAAGATTTGGAGCTCGCGCGAAACCGGCACGACTACGAGCCCTTCATACTTACGATGGCAACGATGGTCTGGGCGCAGCAGCAAGCTGAAGTAAAACCGAATAAACCAAAGAAAAAGGGAAAGAAAGGACGTTGATACTAATTCCGTCTAGTCCCTTATTTCCTTCCCTCCTATTTTCTTCGCATTCCTATGTCCCAGAGTCCCCCCTGTTCTGCTTTCTGGTTAAATGGCGTGTCGGGTTAGTCGGCTTGGTTTGGTTTGGTTTGGTTTGCTATGTTTTTCTCTGCTACCTCTGACTTCTCACATTATCTTCATCATTGGCCTTCAGGATCTTGTCCGTCTTGTGCCTCCAAGCCAGGCGTGTGTCGGTGTGTATCGGTCAAGTGTTTTAGAACAATTTGTCCAGATCTGTTTGAGCAGCTATTTGTTTGATTACCCTCTTCATTTTTCGTGGCTCATTCCTTGTGCCTTGTCTTCATCAGGGGACCATTGTGACTTTATATATTTTGCTTTTCTAGTTTTACATCTCTAATTAATTTTTGCCTGCTGCAGTAGTTCTGTTGGCTTGCGCGTTGGTTGTTTCTGGATCCACTTTTGCGTCCCCCCACCTATTTCGCCGAAAAAAACCTCCCTAATAATTTATGCCCAATTTTTCTCTTGTGTCATCTCTGCGTACCCCTTCCTTTTTTCCTTTCTTCCTTTACGATTTGTGCCAATACCCCATTCCCCCCCCCCAACACACCCAGTAGGATTTCTATCAGTTTCCCCTTTTCATTCCCCATTTTCTACACTCAATTTTTTGTTTGCGTACTGCCTGCCTTGGCTACACTATACTGCACACTAGTCACACAAGCGACCAAGCGAATAAACAGAGAACGATAAAAAAACCAAAGCATCCCCGTAGTCTAAATGTCATCACAACTTATCACTCACTCTCCAAGTCCCTGATGGAAAGGGGTGGTTAATGCGACCATAGCACACCAAACATCCTACTTGTGCCCTCACACGTCTTTGCCACAAGTTCCTCCATTCTTTCTATCATACCACACTCGAGCATCCTGCCAGCCACGATGGGGCACACCCGGAGTAGTGAGTAAGTTAGAGGAGGAGTGGAAGGAAAGAGAGACCAGTGACCAGTCAGCAAAATATAATACCTCTGATTTTGTAGGAAAAAATACCAATACGAGAAACAAACAAACAAGCAAAAAAAAAAAACATCCTGCGAGATCTCCATATTACCTGGAGATGAGTGGTATATCAGGCCGCAGGCGCGGGATCAGATTGTTTTCCAACTACGATATGATAAACGGTACCTTGAGATCTCAAGCTGCCACTTGCATTATACCGGTAATTATCATGGAAAGGGAAAAAAAACCTCAACTTACCTGGCTGCAACGGTCCTCCCCCTCCCCGCCAGTTGCGACACCGGTACCCTAACCAGGGGCCGCCGAAGGAACCCTGACTTTGATGGAAGCGGCTATTGTAACTTATAACTTGTACCAGTTTCCCCCCCCTCCTTTTTCTTCTTTGCGAAAGAGAAAGGAAAAAAAAATTCTTTGTTATATATACAACTTGCGATGCCTGGATACCGCACCTTTTCCCTCATTCCGAGTATAGTACATGCAATACAAGTCATCAGACTTATCACACACACACTCAAAGTACTGTGTGCGTGGTCAAGGCAGTATGATAGACTTCGGCACGAACGTACTTGTACTGTACTCGCACAGTGGTGCGAACTAGCCAAGTTAGCTATCCGTGCGCTTGTTACGGTTACAAATTACAGAACAAGCACCGTATCATACTCGAGTACAGTGCAGTGCTTCAGGACAGAGGCGCCCATAGCTTCATGCAGGATGAGTGGCAAAGCGATTCGAGAAGGTCAGATTGCTTGTCCTCGAGTATTGCTACCACTGTGTGATTTGGAATGGCGCAGTCAGAAGGGGAGGGACCTATTTGTATCATACAAGATGCGGCATTTTCCCCAGAGACTTGTTGATAGTAGGGGAATCAAACAAAATAATATCCATGGCTGCATGGTGATACAAAGGGCAAGTAATAAACAGTTTCTCGCATTATTTGCAAATTTGACTACACGCCAGCTACAGAATCACTAATCCCCCATAAAACACCACAAGTTTCATACTAGCTAAAGTTTGCTTCGTTACAAATCGCAATGTTTGAGTTCACCCATCATCCGTTAACATAGAGCTCCACCACCACCGACGATCAGAAAAAGTTGTTTAATTTGCACCATCCCTAATGGAAAAAAAAAACAGACTAAAGAATGCCCACCCACCGAGTCCACCACAGTCCATACCACACCCATCACTAAATGGCATACTTCCTGGTCCACTCCCTGGCCGTAGCCTCATACCTAGCACGATCGGTCTTGTAGACATGTGCAATCTCAGGAACGAGGGGATCATCGGGGTTCGGATCTGTAAGCATTGAACAGATGGAAAGCAGAACTGGAAGTAAACAATTAGTAAAAAAGTTAAAATTTATATTCTGAGCAGGAGAGCCCATGTGAAAATGTGAACTCCAGTCACGAGTAGTTTGCAAGGGTACGGTATCAAAGAAAGTACACACCCTTAGAGATAGTCAGAGCTGGCGACCACTGGTCTCTCAGGATATCCAAGCAGATACTGCCGTTGGCGTTGATATTTGGGTGATAGATACGGGTAGTGAAGTTGACCTTGGGAGGCTTGAAAGGGTAGTCGGTGGGGAAAGCGATGGATAAAAAGAATACTCCAGAGGAGTAAGGACTATCTGCCTAAGGGCGACAAAAACACAGGTTAGAAAATACATTCGCCTCGGTTATGATCCAAGCTGGGCCCCTTATGGCTCAACTATGCCTCGTTTAAAGGAGGCTATCAAGCAAGGGTCAACATACAGGGCCCATAATGGTTGCTTGCCAATGAAACTAAACAAGACATTAGTATTTGTCTCACAACGTCACGACACCCAGTAAGATAACTTAAACAGCAAACTTTGTTTGAAGCTAAAGAAATCTTTCCGAGGGAAAGGGTCGAAGCAAAACTCACCAAATCCTCGCCAATAGGACCAGCACTGCATGATGAGGGTGGATCTCTAGAGGTAAACAGTTAGCAAGCAATAGCTTTCAGCCGATAGCCAGGCAACGCCCCTCACGCGAACTCAACGGGAGCCGAAGCGAGGGCCGATTTTTGCTGTAGCATAGGGAGGAAAATCATACCTTCCGAGATCGCTGAGCTCCTTGTTAATTCTCTTGAGGGCCATTTCGAACTGGTTGTTATGGGAGTATTGCTATTGAAGGTTGTAGGTGTGACGGCTGTGGAAGGCGGGGTCAGCAAAGCAAGGAGATGGTGGTGTTGTTGTTACAAGAGGACAGCAACGAAGAAATCAGGAAGGATAAGGGAGAAAGGAGGGAAGAGGAGAGGGGGAGAAGGAGGTTGTAGAGGAAGGGAGGAAATAAAAAGATGAAAGAATAAAATAGGAGTAAGGCAGGGGAATACTCACAGTGAAACGTAAAGTGAAGAATAGGGAAGGATTGACAGGTAAGAACAGGAGAGAGTTGAGTTGTTGTGGAAGTTGAGATGGTGGGGGAGCAGGAGGGTAAGTTTGAGTTTGGGGGGGAGGCAAGTTTTGTACTTTGCAGGAGCGTCGATCCTTTAGTATGGTGAAATCAGACACTCAACGTAGAAATTAGGAGAGGGCCACAGAACACATTTTTTTTTCTGGGGCTGGTTCTCTCCTGCTTGGCCTCTGCGGCCCCAACTCTCCAACAAACCCTCTCACCCGGCAGCCCTTTTTCTCCCTTTTTCTCTATCGTGGGTCATGGACTCTCTGACTAAGCACTGCTAAAGTGAGAAGCGGGCTTCTCACTTTTCTCCTTCTATTCGCATACATAGGCGCCCTCTCGCCTGTCATACTATTAACGAAGAGAAGGACAATATAAATGCAGGCGTTCGTGCTAAGGTTTCATGAAATTGTTAAACAGGTACACGGATAAATGGTAGAAATTATTTTACATTTCGAGCCCAAGATATTTATTGGGTTTGATTTTCAATGATTGGTTAGTAGTATGGCCGCAGCATCTACGGCATTTCTGAGGCGATCACGCCTGCCTCCAGCTGCGTCAAAGGCTCACGAGCCCCACCAACCGGAAAACAGAGAGCTGTTTTTTCCTCTCAAAGGCCATACAGAGCGCACATTGTGTTCTGGTATCTGAAATACGCGATTGGTGCAGTCCATATTTCCGCTTACGTATTTTTCAGTCTTCACACTGCTTGATCTTATGCCTGTACCATCGCTTTTCAACCCTCCAATACCGGTATCAATTACCACGACCCCACCAGCACTTACCCCGCAAGATTGCTGTGACGGGAGCCCACATACCGGTACAACATTGGTCCTGGGCCCTGAGCTGCGGCACCCTTTCTGCTTCACCTTCTCCCCCAGTTTCAACTATTTTCCTATCATAATATGATACTTGCAAATTAGGATGGAACCCCTTTACCATCTTTCCAAGTCCTTGAGTAATTGATCTAACTAACTTGCACCGCCAGTATGCGACGTCCCTTCATTCTCGTTCCAACTGCCTCTTTGTTTCTTCCCTTCTTTGGCAGGTTCCTTAAAATAGCAGACCCAGCCTCACAGATCCAAGCGTCTTACTGATTGATCCCTCTCTAAATTTCAAATCCTATCCAAACTTCAGCTACTCGCCGTTTCTTCATTTGTTTCCCATGCTTCATTCATTAATAATGCTTCCCATCTCTTCTGTCATAGCCTTAGGGGGAGGAAATCAGTATTTTTTAACCTCCCAGCCTCATCTTTCTTGTTTACATCCACGTACCATCACTGTACGAATAGAAGTTGGAACCATGAATTACGAGCAAATAGAGGCGTTCAGCCCCGGGGTCGAAAAAGTGTATTTCGAGTGTCAAGTTTCGAGTGGTCTGCCAGATTTGTATCATATGCAAAAAAGGCGTTACGCACCAAGGTCCTTCAACCCGAAAAACTCGCATGAACACTTTTCAACCCCAGGCCGAATGCCTCTTTTACATGTAAATCAGAGCGTTGGAAAGACAAAACTTGGAAAAACAAACGGCCCAACGATCTCCTTGTACAACCTCCCACCTAAATGATTTTCCGGGCGGGTATCACATTTTCGGCGACGGGGACTAACAGAAGGCTTGGACTCCAGTGATTGCCCTTCCGAGTATAAGACCTAATCGCGCAACGTTTTAGTGGCTAGCCTTTCGGTGTTTATTCGGGTTATTCGGATCTTACTGTGGATGTCACTCTGGCCTTCGTATGTTTGGGTAACAAAAAGATTTGCAACGTGTCTTCCGATCCCATATTCGTCCGACACCGCGTTTCCTCCGAAAATCTCCTGAAGGCTGCATACAACGCAGCGTTATTTAATACCGACAAACGAAATGAGATGCGATGATGGAGGAGGGGAAACTCACATTCGAGCGTTAGCAAGTGCTCTATCGCAATTTTGACGCTTGATCATTGAAATCATCTCTGGAGCACAGAGTCCTTTATCCTTCAGCCGCCCGACATGCAAGCAAGCGGCCAACCCGAAAGCAGCATCCGTGGTCGCATCCGCTAGCTTTTTCTGAACGAGCTGGTACTTTGCTAGAGGATTTCCTTTAAACTGCTTTCGTTCAAGAGCATATGTCCTCGCCCTCGCAATGCAGTCTTCCAGCGCCCCCATAGTACCCCACGCAATCCCGTACCTGGCATTGTTCAAGCAACTAAATGGGCCTCTCAGACCTTCGATGTCTGGAAGCATGTTTTCCTCAGGAACTTCCACCCCGTCTAACATGATCACTCCGGTGATGGACGCTCGGAGCCCGTTTTTATCTTTGATGGCTGGAGTCGAGAGTGTTCCGGGAGCTGCGGTAGCTCTCTCCACGAGAAAGCCACGGATCTTGCGGTCGAGTTTGGCCCAGACCATGAGAACGTCTGCGATTGGAGAATTTGTGATCCAGGTCTTCGACCCGAAAAGGAGGCAGACTCCCTTCTTTGTGGGATGCGGTTGGGCGACGGTTTCCATGCTAACTTTCGATTAGCAAACCAGACTTCTTGTCAAGGGATTGGGATGGTTACTTACGATCCAGGATCGGAACCATGATTTGCTATTTGTTATAGTTAATACCAATGGGATATACCGAGAATCTTTCCTGAAAACATACGTTCTGTCAGGCCAAAAGCTCCAAGGATCTTTCCCTTTGCCATACTCGGTAGGAATCGCTCCTTCTGCTCCTGCGTTCCGAACTCGTCGATGCCTCCCATAACGAGTGAGCTCTGAACACTCATTCCACTACGGTACCCACTATCTACTCTTTGTCCGTATACCCATCAACACCCAGATAAGCTCCTCGAACCCCTGACAACAGCTTAAGAGAACTCCATACCTCTCCACTTCTCTAGCAATCAACTACAACAATCAGTTCCAATCCCAATCCCAACCCACCCTCCAAGCGAGGAAGAAAGCAGGAACCCACCCCTGCAGCAACATTCCCCACACCTGCACATCCGTAACCATTAATCGTAGCCCCTAATAGCCCCAACTCCCCCATCTCAGCCAAAATCCCCCTGTCGTAGTGCTCATCACGGTACGCCTCTTTTCACCTCCACCCAAATCCCATTAGCCCTCATCCTCCATCATAGTAGTTGAGGACAGCACACGCACGTAAAACCCGAGGCAAAAGCTTCTCCTGACAATACTCCCGCGCTGTGTTCGAAATGGCGACCTCCTCATCCGTCAGGGCGGAAGTGAGCTGGAGAGGGTCCTGCCAGTCAAATGTTGTGCTGTGGGTTTTTCGAATTGTGGCGGCTGCTGTTATTATTCTGGTAGTTATGTGAAGTGCACCCTGATGGGCTGGCCGGAGGATTGTACGAAGCATTTTTTTTTTTTTTTGAAGAGTGGTCTGTTAATTGTATACTGGTACAGCACTTGAGTAGGGGGTATTGAGCTCGGTTTAGCTAGTGGGGTGTACTGTACCTAGGGGACTGGGTGGTGGAGGGGACCCCACTATGATACGAGTATCATACGAGTACTCGAGTACAGTAGGGACTTTGCGAAAAGACTCTGGATGTGGATCAAACAGGGTTCTGGGCCAATGAGATCGCTTGGATTTGACTCTGGATGGAAAATCGCAAAGTCTCTAGTACCGGTAAATTTGTCGGTATTGTGGAAGTCCAGTGCCGTTTGTGCTATCCTTGCCGAGGGCTTGGCAGTTGAATGGAGCGGAGGATATCCCCCTTATCGATAAGAAGTTTGTGGGTATTATGATACGGTAATAGGGTTACTTGATCATCGAATAAAACTCGGATTGCCACGACCATCTTGTCTATTATCAACTATACCGGAAACTCTCATAATTATCTATGATAATATTATGATACACACTTTCTAAGTCAATAAAACCCTAACTTCATCCACAGTCCTCGGCCAAACGCTCCGAGCAAACTCGATCCCGCCTTCTTCCTGTCCGTCTCCTTCATTCACGAGAGCGTCGATTACCACTTCCTCTACGCGGGAGAAGTCATCAACGAAGCGGGATGCGGCCTCCTGCATGATTTCTCCGATTATCCTAGGTGAGGAGAGGTGTTTTAGGCCGGCTGTAGCGTCCATAAGTGCACTCGGGAGGAACTCGTCGAGCGTCTGGCTGACGAGTGAGAGGGCGTGCGGGGAAAAGGGGAGGAGCTGGGTCAGAGAGGTTGTCTTTGCTGTGTTAGCAGTCTGAATGCGAGAAGGAGAGGATAGGGCGGACCTTCGGATCCCAGTCCGATAAAGCTACCAGTAAAGGATGTAGTCCGCTAGTGTGCACAAAAAAGTTGTGTTGGAATTCCATTAGCAATCTCATCTGCTTCTCCACCTCGGTGTCTAGTTTTGAGATTCTATCCGAGGTGAAGCTGAATTGTTCTAGCGTTGTTTTTGCCGCGAGTTGGCAGTTTATGACGAATATGTTCTTGTCGACCTCTTCCAGGTCCTGGCTGAGGTTGTGGCACCCATCTAGGTACGGGTCTAGCGCTTCCTCTAAGATCTTAGAGAAGCCACCTTCGCGCTCGGAGTCGGGGATTAAAGAGGTGCCGCAGGAGATCATTAGCTGCTTTAGCTCGTTGAGAGCTTCGTAGAGGAAGGGTGGCGGTGTTAGGTCACCGGGTGCTTGCGGGAGCTCGGACTGAACGACACGGACGTGCTCTTGGAGAGAGCTGTGGAATTGGCGGAGGGCGGCTTGCTCAGTCCTAGTTGTGTGTCAGCTAGGGAGACTATGTTGGTAGGTCGAGGTGGATTTGTACGTCTTCATTGTCTCTAGCAGGAATGATTCCTGGCCGAGTAATTTTTCGAAGGTGAGGCGGTAGAAGTTTATCAAATTGGAGATTTTATAGACTAGGGTGCTTTCTTCGTGACTGGCGATAACTTGTTCTATCCTTGACTGTTTTTGGTATTTGTTAGTGGTGTGCCTATGTATATGATATGTGGGAGTTAATTATTACCTTCAATGGCTTACACACAGTCTGTAGGTCCTTGTCAACCAACATCATGAGTCCTTTTCTAGCATCCCACCCGCCCCGGGTTGCCTCATTCCCTTCTCCGTCACCGTCTTCAAGCCACGGCTCGCTCTTTAAACCCTCCTCGATACCGCCTAATATGCTGTTTTGACCTTCTCCTTCTTGTGAAATAAAGAGTACCTCCAAAGCTTCTTGCTCTCCAACCGCAGTGGAATGCAGCCATGCAAGCATATCACCAATATATCTCAAGGGGTCATGGGCGTAAAGCTCTATAGGCTTCGTTGTTGGGTCTATGTAGGATGGAGTCACAGTACTTGGGGCGGCGCCAGTGAGAGCTGTATAAAAGGAATCCAGTAAGATCTTTTGCCGGGCTTCAGCGAAGAAGTCCAAACAGCTCCTTGAAGCATGTTAGAGTCGGTGATACAGAGTGCAGAAAGAAAGGCAAACATACTGAAATAGAGTAGGCTTCTCGGCCAGAACCCTTAACGCCCGCCTTATCCCTGCATTAATCTGCGGATTCTCGAGAGAAAGATGTTTCAATTCTCGCTGTGTCCATCGATAAAGCTTCTGGAAAGCTCCTTGCAGATGACTGGTCATTTGGTCCATTATCTCTAGGCTGTTTTCCATACGGTCAGCCTTATGTTCCCCTAACCCTGGGGTGGACGTACCCAGCTCTCTGATTCTCACTGGCGAGCAGGACTTCGCAATCCCTATGTATCTTCTTGACTCTATTTAGAATCCTAAAGAATCGGTCATCGACGGGTTCTGCAGAGCTTGTCAGGGTGACCACATCTTTCTCCGAGACAACAAAGTGCTCCGCAAAAGCTTTTAGTAGAGTTTCCTTAGTTTCCGTCTGCTTCTTTTGAGCAAGTAACTGGGACGACTCCTCGAGTATATGAACTGTCTCTGAGCTAGCAGCTGTGACATGTGCTTTCAGAGAAGATACTACATCGTTCATAGCGTCTAACGTGTGGCCCACAAGCTTCAATTGCTACATACATTACTTCTCAGCCTTCCTTTCCCAAAAACCCAGTCCACACACACACACACACAAAAAAAAAGAGGAAGCTCAAGGCTTGTGTTACTACAGTACCTCGGAGATTTTGGAAAATTCTCGAACGATATGCGCGTTACTCTGAATCACTTCCGCTTGGATATCTACCCGGAGCTGCCGTCGAGAGTCGGGGGAGTTTTCGGTAAAGCGGGAGTCGAGGACTTGCAAGGCATTGCGTATCTCTGCGTCTGAGTATGAAGCTGAGAGAATTGCTGATAATCGCTGCTGTGATAATGAGTCCATGATTGTATAGTTTACTGAAAGGGGATGGCGGGGTGATATAGTGGAGGGGAACCGTGAGACAATGTTGACTTGGGCAGCGGTTGAGCCTCAATATTTCCTGTACCAGGGTAGGTTACCCTCCCTGTGACCTGCAATGGAGACTCCACGCGACACCCTGAGTGAAACGTCAGGCAGATACTATAGTGGGGGAACAGGGAGTTAGAAGCTTCAACCTGAGCAACTTCCCCACCCACTGACTCTTTGGGGCGAACAGCTGTTGCTGTAAACGTGACACCTATCTCCTTATTCCACTGTTCCAACAAGTTTCCCCTTAGATCATTCCTTCCTCAAATTATCATTCTATGTCAAAGGAGGAGTATAGAGCTCGGTAGTTGTTTTACCCACTTTGGAGCATACTTTCGAGTGCTACTGACTGTTCACCTCGTTCCCGTGCCTCTCTCCTAGAAATACCATTACTCCAGCTTTCTCCCTTCGATAATCACTCCCCGCACTTTGATTCCTACATCTGAACGATCTTAGTTAACCTCATATCGTGTCACTCCGCCTGTATAATACATTACCCTTGGGAGCCCATAGAATGACGAGCAGAATTCTATCTCAAATATTCAACCAGAACTCTGCAAGTATATACGAGACCCTTCGCCAGCATGACGCAACTGATAACTCGGACGACGACGGTGACCTCGAAGAGCGGGCCGGTATGCTGGCCCTAGATAATGGCTCGCACTTACCGCCACTGGACCTCCAAGATGGCCTGGAAGACAGCAACTTTGAATTACAACAACAGCCCCCTGCTCCGGCAGAGTCTTCATTCATGGCTTCAGAGAACAACCGGCGATCTTACTTTTCCTCGATGAGTAGATCTAAAAAGAACATCTACGCTCCCCCACGGTATAGAGACGAAGAGGAAGGTGATGATGAAGTTCCTGCATCTCTGTTGTTGGAGACGGGGGCAGGGCCTAGTAAGAGGAGGGGTTCAACTGGTGGAAGGAGTGGAGGTGCAGTGCCTGCACCGCGAGCCGCGAGGAATGAGCCCTTACCGAATACCTGGATCGCTACTGGGCTGGAAGGGCATCAAGCTGGAGAAGGGCGAAGAGCTGACCGGAGACAGCAGAGTGAAGGGAAGGATTTCCGACGGCAGGCTAGGCTGGGGCTGATTGATCCGAAGGAGCGTGCTCTGTGGAAATGGGCAAACGTTGAGAACTTGGACAACTTCCTCAACGATGTGAGTTATTAATTGTCATGGTGTTGGGTATTGTGGTTGGCTAACCGGATGCAGGTCTATGACTATTTCCTAGGGAAAGGAATTTGGAGCATTGCCCTGCACCGGTCACTAAATCAGCTGTAAGGCCTCTTTTTTCTGGCCCCCATAGGAGTTACTAATCTTTCTATAGGACGTTTGCTTTTGTTGTTGGGTTTACTACATTTATGAGCCTTTGTGTCGATTATACGCTGGTACCTGAGCGCAAAAAGCTGTCAGAAGTGATCATCCCGCACTGCATGAGCCGGTAAGTTTCCCTGTCTACTCACCCTTAAAACATTTAGCTCACCCAAGAATAGGATGTCTGGGGTCACGACACTTTTCATGTGGGCAATTTCCTTCTATTGGGTGATTAAGACAATTCACTACATTCTGGACACTCGGCGTCTGTGGGATATTCGGAACTTTTATAAATATCTCCTCGAGATACCAGATAGCGATATGCAGACAGTGACCTGGCAGGAAGTGGTTGCCAAATTGATGGCTTTGCGGGATTCAAATCCGACGACATCAGGTGCTCTTCGACGCCGGCATTTTAGTAGCCAATCGAAGCAACGAATGGACGCCCATGATATTGCTAACCGGCTCATGAGGAAAGAAAATTACCTCATTGCACTCTTCAATAAGGAGATATTGGACCTCACTATACCTTTCCCGTTCTTGAGGAGTCGAGGAACAATGTTGACCAAAACCCTGGAATGGAATCTTAGCTTGTGTATTCTCGATTACGTCTTTAATGACCAGGGACAACTGAGAACTTTGTTCCTCAAAGAGAGTCATAGGAAGATTCTTAGTGACGGGTGAGTTTTCTTTCTGATGAAAGGCGAGATGAGTGTCGTACTAAGGTAGTCACAGGCTGAAGCAACGATTCCTGTTTGCTGGTGTTATGAATATCATTTTTGCTCCCTTCATCCTGACGTATCTACTGCTCCTATTTCTTCTCCGCAATGTCAACGTTTGTGCTCACCGATCCCTACTGAGTCGATCACAATTAACGTGATATTAGGATTTCATCAAAACGCCTGCTAGAATTGGGCACAGGCAATACACACCACTCGCGGAATGGAAGTTCCGAGAATTCAATGAGCTGTATCATATCTTCCACATGAGGCTGAATATGAGCTATCCTGCTGCAGAAGCATATGTGGAGCAGTTTCCTAAGGAAAAGACGGCACAAGTCGCAAGGTAACTTCTGGAAGTCCTTATAGGCCGGTGGCGAATATTAACTATATATAGATTCGTTTCGTTTGTTGCTGGATCGCTATTGGGTGTTCTTGCTATCGCCTCGATAATTGACGGCGATTTGATACAAGGATTTGAGATTGTTCAAGGGTTGAATGGACTTACAGCGATTGCTACCCTCACCACCATTGTAGCCGTTAGTAGGGGAATGCTTCCAGAGGAAAATACAGTCTATGATCCAGAATGGTCCATTAGGAATGTCATACAGCACATACATTATATGCCTGACCACTGGAAAGACAAGCTACGTACTGACGATGTAAGTGCTCTTGAACACCATTGGAATTCCATGGCTGATAGCTTCTAGATCAAGAAAGAGTTTATGTCTCTATACGACCTCAAGGTGACAATATTCCTTGGGGAAGTCATGAGTGTCATATTCACACCGTTTGTTCTTTGGGTCTCACTTTCGAACCGTTCAGAAAGGATTATCGATTTCTTCCGAGAGTTTACTGTTCACGTTGACGGCATTGGATATGTCTGCAGTTTTGCAGTATTTGATTTCCAAAAACCCGGTGTATGTTGCATCTCCCTAATCATCGTGAGATCTCAGCTAATGGATGTTGGCCTCTTAGCGCCAAAGTATGGCTGACATACGTGAGGAGTATTTCTCATCCAAGGACAACAAAATGCTCTCTTCATATCTCGGTTTCATGGATCAGTACCACGGCCCGCAGAACAAAGGAGGAGCAAACAAACGCCAAATGTCAATGCGTAATTACATGTCCCCCATGCTGAATGCCCAGACTAGCAAAGGAAAGGATGGTCGCGGTGCCCAAGACCGCCGTGCGGGTGATGGGCGCCAGGATATGCAACAATCCATCCACCGAGACAGCCCTGGAAGAATGCAGGGTTCTCAGATACTCCAATCCTCCCTATTAGACCAACACCACCAGCCACCGCCTTTTGTAGCGAGAGCCCCGAGACACCCTGTATTCCACCTATCCACAGCAGAATCGCTCCGAGAAGAGGAAGAGGAGGAAGCTATAGCGTCGGCCGACAAGCCTAGGGAACACTACCGTAGCAACCTCGGCGAGTCCTTCATGTCCACTCGCGTAACGGGCACTATGATGGCCGCGCAGGCGGAGGATGACGAGGAGGATCAGCAGGCGGGGCCACATAATGCTGGTGTGCTGGACTTGTTGAATCAGTTTGTAGGCGTGGAGGGGGCGGGGAGGACTGGGGTAATTTAATTTTAATTCTGCCCTTTTTATGGCTTCTTTCCCGCCTGTTTGGTGCTTTTGGTCTTTGCTTTCCCCTTGAATCGTGTTTTCGCGATTGGGACTTCTCCCCCTCCGTTGTTGAGTGGCTCTGTGTGTGTGTGACTATCATTGGTATTTCTGGCATTGGGCGTTTTGTGTTTTCTTTCTCTTCTTCTCTCTTTCCGTTTCGTTAGTAATAACATGGCGATTATTATTGCACTGGGAGCGGCTGGTGAGCGACGAATGGTGAAACGTGTGTATATTGTTGCGCTCTACTTCCCTTTATCCCTATTTTTTATTGCAGCGCTATTGAATCTGGTTTTGGGATAGTTATTATTGCTAGGTATAGGATGCACTGTACAGAGTGATTGCGCTGGGTGTATAGAGGCCCTTTCTTCTGTGCCCGTATCATACCTGTGGGTAGGATAGGATAGGTATGATGGGTTAGCATGTATGGTATCTGGTTGCATCACAGAATATCACCCAGTTGCGATATTCTTTTTTTTTTTTTTTTTTTTCTGATAAGGTTTTTTGGTAAAGTTTGGAGCTCAGACAGTGCTTTCGATGGCTGTGTTTCTTGGGTAACGTTCATGTTTTCGAGACAAGCTCGTTATGATAATGGTGCTGCCAGACATCCTCTCCATGCCAAATATTTCCAATGGTACAAGTACTGTACTGGGTGCAATAGAGACCTGATGTATGATAGGTAAATTGTACTGGACCATCTGGGTTGACATGAAGGACTTGAGGAAGTACGGTGGCTTGGACGTGGTAACCGGGGTATCATACCTGGTTTTGGGGTGTCATAGGATGTCCGGTTGGGGTGGGGATGGTTTTTTGCTGAATGGACGAGTGGTCTTACAGAGGGGGGGTGGGGTACTTGTAGCATTCTGCCCAATGTATCACATATCGTTATGATATATTTTGTGTATCAACAACTTCCCAGTCTCTTACCCCCCCCCCGGCATTTTCCACGATTCCACAAACGCCAACCAGCGCTGCCGAATTACCAAAACATTCCCTCTCCAAACTCCACATCTTGACTCTCCACCTCCCTCCTAGCCTCCCCCACCACCTCCTCAACACTACCTGCACCCCCACGTACCACGACCTCCCTAGCCAGCCTCTGCAAAATCCAATCCGCCTCCTTCCCCGCGCGCACGGCATCCCCAAGCACACACCCACCCATCCAATCCCTAACCCCCAAATTCGCCCCGGCGCCCAGAAGCGCCTCCAAAACCCTCCCATCACTGGCGCCCTGCACGGCGCCGAAGATGGCGCTCTGCCCGACGAAATTGGTGGTGTTCACGTCCACGCCGCGCGCAGCGAGGAGCGCTTCCACGGCGCCAAGGTCGTCGTGCAGCACCGCCATGTGCAGCGCGGTGTCCCCCTGGGGAGTGGGCACGTGCGGGTCCGCGCCGGCGCGGAGGAGCGCGTGGAAGAAGTCCTTCCGCCGGTGGGCCAGCGCCGTGAGCAGGGGCGTGTGGCCGGTCGTCGTGCTGGGCGTGTCGAGCGGGTGGGAGAGGTGGTCGAGGAGGAGGGCGAAGAGGGCTGGGTGCGGGGCTGCGATTGCGTTGTGCAGCGAGGTGCAGGCCGGGAGCGGCCGGAGCGCGTGCGCGTGCAGGAGGGGGAGGAAGAGGTTGTAGTGGTATTTGCTCGTCTGTTGGAGCCGCGAGAGGGAGGGCGTTGGGAGGTAGGAGGCTATCTGCAGCCGGAGTTCTGGGGGGAGGCTCATGAAGGACATTGTGGGAGCTTATTGTTTTTGATGGATGGGTGGGTGGAGGCCTGGATTATACAGTATATATATCCATCCATCCACTCCGCCCCTCGAATATAATGATGATATACACGCTACAAGAGGCAATGATAAATCATTGTCTCGATACGGGTAGCGAAATCATTTCACCTCTATTTCACCCCATAGTGGGATTTATCGCCCAGTCGGCCATTCGTAGCACAAACAGATAACAGGGTATGATATGATAAGGCCTGATTACCAATGCAGCTTCCCCTTTAAAATGTTCGAAAGGCAGGGGAGGAGCTTAACTGGGCTATTCAATGGTTTTCTGGTCGGGGATGGCAAACTTACTGCGGAGCCTATCTGGATGAAGTTATGATGGAGTTTATTTGAGCTGTCGCAAAGGTTTATAGTATGATACGAGTAGTCTGCTGTAATCTACAGGTATTACCGGTATATCTGTGCTAAGGGAATAGTGATCTTGGTGTGGTGGTGGGTATTGTTAGGGTTTGGGGTTCCCTGTCTGTATTCGAGTGATCGACATTGCATAGCAACCATTTGCACATGACAACCATTTTCATACCGGTATGATAACAAGTAACTTATCATAGATACAGTATCAACTTCCATTTATCATACAAGCTCCAAGCTCCAAATCTCCAACCCCCACTGACCACTTCCAACCCAGAGGCGCCAAAATGAGCACCCTCCTATCCCCCCACCTACAGCAAATATCGGCCGCTGCGAACTCCCTCTCATCACTCCCCTTTGCCCCACCAAAGATCTTCACAAACGGTTCCTCCTCACCCCCCCCCTTTCTCTCCCTTCCTCCTAAAGCTAACAAATGATCCAACTAGCCCTCCTCCGCTCAACAGACATCGTCTCACTAATCCGCGACACCGACGCGCACGAGCGCGCACTCTTCACCGTCCCCACTGTACCGACGGAAAATGACATGAAAAAGTCACGCATGAGCATCGCGCCGCGGAAAAACACTGCTGTGTACTCCGCCCTGGGAGGGGACATGGTTGAGAAGTTGCGGAGGGGCGGAGCTGGGGGTGTGGGTGGTGGTGTTGGGGGCGTTGCGACGGGGGAGGTGGATGTTGAGGTGCTGCTTATGGGCGCCGAGAGGCTATTGGGGGTTTAGTAGGTTCTCCCCCCTTGGCGGGTTTATGTGAATTGGTTAGTAGGGTGGGGGTGGGGCTAATTGAGGGGGAGTAGTCATATTCCTGGTGCGGAAGAGAGGATACATAGAGCTAGGGAGCGGTACGATCACTTGGCCGAGTCGTTGGAGAATTACGAGGCGCTTGTGGAAGCTCAGAGGCAGCAGTTGGATTTGATACAGGGTCCTGAGCCGGAAGTGATAGAGGAAGAAGAAGAGGTTGGAGACGAGATTACGGATGAGATGCTCGCGGCGGAGGAAGAGGAGATTAGAGAGCTTGAGGAACGGAAGGCGGAGCTTGAGGAGAGGATTAGAAATGTTGGTAGAAGGATGTATCGGCGGTAGCCATGCATCGAAAGGCTGCGGAGCCAAAAATCAAAAAAAGAAGAAAACAAGGAAAAATAAGAAAACCCCCAATTGCAAATAGTACCCTAGTGGTATGATAATGAAGACGCAAGGGAGAAAGAAACAAAACTACCACCCCCAAGAAAACCACTTTTCCAAGGATAGTATAAACCCTGGCATCTCCCTCCCTTCCGCCCACGCCATCAAAGCTTCAGCAAAGTCCTCAGGAGCCTGGATATCCCAAGCCAGGATCTTGCCCTTCGCAACAACAGCTCTACTCTCCGCATTCCCCTCCCTAACCCGCCTCTCCATACCCCTAAGCGGCCGAATTAAATCCCCCTTCCCACCCGCGCAGAGACAAACCCGCATGGGCAACGGTTTGAGTTCCCAGTCCTTCAAGCTTGCGTATGATGCGTTCCCCAGCGCCATCGTGGCATTGGTGTGCATGTCCCTGAGCAGTTCCTCGCCGATGGTACCGCCGTACCAACTCAGTGCGTAATTGACCAAATTGGGGAAGTACAATAGCGGGACATTCGCCATCCACGATAGGCTCCCCAGGAATGCGCTGGTGGGGAGGGTGCACCCGGTCACGAACACGCTATCGACCAGATCAGGGTGCGTGGCCGCGAGGTGCAGGGCTAGGTAGGCGCCGTAGGAAACGCCGGCGATGTGTGCGCGGGAGGAGTGAGCGTGGGATTTTATGAGGCCGGCTAGGAGGCTTGTGGTGTTTTGGAGGGAGACGGGGAGGTGTGAGGATTGGCTGTGACCGGGAATGTCCGGGGTTAGGATGTGGTAGGAAGTTGAGGGGATGGGGAGCTGCGCGAACTCGAGGTGGCTGCTGTAGAGGCCATGGAGGAGGAGGAGTGTTGGTGCGGTTGGGTAGATGGAGGGGCGCTCGGTGAAGAAGAGGGGCTTCGGTCGGGTGTTTTCGGCCGGGGAGGTTTGGAGCTCTATTCCGCCGGCGGTTGTGGCGTCTGGTCGGGAGCCCATTGTGTGCGGGCTTGTGGGTTGTGTATATCTGGGGTTTGGATATATCGATACTTGAGGAGTAGGTGGTGGGTACGATAGGCAAGGTTGGGTGGGCTGGAGCTGTAGCTGCCAAGGGAGTAATTTGTCGGAATTTATATAGAGTTTCTTTACGAAAATGGCAGATGAGAGGCAGTCTAATCCGCAGTTACTCCGGACGTTTCACAGGAGGATTTTGTGGTTTCATACCAAGGCTACAGTGCGATACCCGTGCGGTTGCAGTACTGCACAAGAGTTCCACTGGATCAATGCAACCCCTCCAAACCCACCAATCTTCTGCATCATCAACAAATTGAAAAATGGGACAAAGTATAGGGCGATTAGAGCTTGACCACAAACGAACATCTCACCCCGCCGAAGGATACTTGCCCCTCTATCCATAGGTTGGATACATCTTGCTTTCACAACTACTATGGTCTCTAGTCAACTGATCGGGCCGCAGCTAACAAGCTACCGGTAACCCTTTTCCCGGAACAACCTTTTTTCCGCGAACCTCACCTCATGTTTTCGAGCTCACCTCCTAACTCCACCCCGAGACCCTAGAGCATCCCCTACCTAGAACCACCCCCACAAACACAATGCCTCCCCCAACCCGTCCCCGTCCAAAGCCCAAAGCCAGCAAGTCCACAACAACAACTATCTCCGCTCTCACAACCCCAAAACTTAAACCGGCCAAGGGCAGCGCCTCCCACAGAATCACCTCGGTGGTTCTAGGTAGCCAGCTGGTACCCGCCTGGTACACATCTTCCTACCCACTCAAGGCCATAATCAGTGACCACGACTCCTACTCCCCCTTCTCCCTCTCCGCGTCTGCGAACCCCCACTCTATTAGCAGTGAGCGCATATACGTCTGCGAACACTGCTTCAGCTACACCCCCGAGGCCTCCGAGCTCCTCCTGCACAGGCCGTTCTGTATCCTCTCCGAGGAGCCCCTGGGGAAACTGGTGTACACGCACGATGGGTTTTCAATATACGAAGTCGACGGCGAGGAGCACACACTGTTCTGCCAATGCCTCTCACTTTTTGCAAAGTTATTCCTCGATACGAAGAGTATTTCCTACGACGTCGAGCCGTTCCTGTTTTATACGCTCGCCGAGGACGTCCCCTCCCCTGCCACGGATAGTGCGGGGGGGAAAGTAGGGGGAGGAGGAGGAGGGAAGGCGCAGCAACAGCAGCAGCAGCAGGGAGGGAAGAGGATAGTCGGCTTCTTTTCAAAGGAGAAAATGTCTTGGGATGGCAATATCCTCGCTTGTATATTAATCTTCCCACCGTACCAACGGAGGGGTCTCGGGAAGATTTTGATCTCCTTCTCTTACGTGTTGGCTAGAGGGGAGGGGAAAATTGGGGGGCCAGAGAAACGTGTTTACTCCCTCCCCCCTTCCTCATCTGACTCCTGGTAGGGCTAACTTTGCATAGCGCTCTCAGACCTTGGTCAGAAAGGCTACAGATCATACTGGATCTCCGTCCTCGCTGCTGCGATATTGAACCGCAAGCTCAAGAAGCCGATCACAATCACGGACTTGAGCCAGGAGACATGGATTCATCAGGAGGATGTAGTCGCTACGTTGAGGGGCATGGGAGCTATTGGCCGGAGTTCACCGAACGCCGCAGGGGAGCTGGGTGGATGGGTTATTTCGAGAGGAAGGGTTAGGGAGTTTGTCGCAGCCGCCGGGATCAAGGTCGGTTCTGGAGGGATTAATATGGAGGGGGTTATACTTGATAGGTAGACCGCTGTCGTGTAGATGTGGAGAGGGGAGAGGGTGGGTGGGGGGATAATTGATTAATTGATTAATGTATAAGACGGTGTTTTAAGAGTTTAGTTTTGTATTGTATCTTTCTCCCTCCCTCCCTAACTTTTCCACCTTTCTTTGTTTAATTTTGTATGACACGCAGGGACGAGCTAGCAGCTTTGGGCCGTTTGTCATCATGATGAGATGCAAGGGTACTTTCGTCCTGCCAATGCTAGTACAGTAATTTGGAGCCGTCATATCTATAGTACTTGACCAAGCCCATATAAAGGTTATTATATCTTTTGGAAGGATAGTGCTACTTTACTGGAATAAGTGGATAACGACACTATTACTTGGACACAAATATTCTCAACCGCCCCTTACTTGTACGATCAAGTATGATACTATATAATGAATGGTAGTAATCAGGTGTTGTCTCCTACTTTACAACTATCTACCTGACTACCATACCGTACCTATATACCATTCTGATAAAATAAGTTTACACTACTACCATAATAATATTGATATCATGATAAGCTCCAGTCTAACAAGGACGAAAAGAGACGTGATAAACAAGACAAAAAAGCTAACCAATTACAGTGACTAAAGCGGTATGCTCCCCCTTCATCCGGGAATACATAATCTACTCGATTATTCTCCCTCTTTCCCTCCCCCCCCTCGGTTAATCAGGCCCCCATGGGTTAATCATCATAAATCTTAACCCTTTCCGAAATCGCCACAATATCCGACTCAATATTCTCACTGATGCTATCGCCGTCACCGGCTGCTACTCTAAGGATTAATTCATTGAGTTTCTGGCGCCCAAGAATATCTGGCGCCCCCCAATCAGCACTTGCAAACCTAGCTCTTACGAGGATGGGAGAGAATGGAAAGAAAAAGAAAAAGAAAAAAACACACCAACATGATCCCCAGTATTCGGACCACCCCTGATATCAAACATCTCCGGTTGGTGCGGCATCTCATACGTCTTGATCTTGACGCCGGCAGGGTTAAACCTCTTCAAATGCCACCCCTTCGCGCACATATACCCCGCGGACAAGAGCGAAACCGTGCCATCGCCCTCAGCGGTGACGACCCCGCGATCACTGCCTTCACCACTAATGGTCGTGTCGATGCTAACGTTCAACCGGGACAGGGGGTCCTTGTTCTCGTGGAAGTAGTAACTCCGTTCCGTAGGCTTTCCAATCCCGTAAAAGCAGTAGATTTTCAAACTGGGCGCAAGTGGTAGCCGCGACTCCAAGGGGTTTACCCACTTCTGGGGGATCTTCTGATTGGCCTCTACTTCTGCACTACTAAGGGCTACGCCGTGGGAATAGGACTGTCGGATCATATTGTGGAACCAGGAGTCTGAGTTCTCCAAGAGGTAGTCGAGGCTTTCCGACATGCTTAGGTTTGCATGCGCCTCCGAGTAGTTCCCCTTAGTGAACTTTATGAATGCGCCGTTGCTAATATTTTGGGAAGGGAGGTCGTCGGGCGCCCAGGTCAGGTTGCCCCAGACGGCGTTGCCGCCTTTTGGTAGCATGCTGGATATCCCGGGCATGGCGCGCATGATTTCCGCGCGGTCTTCGCGACTGAAGAATTTCTCTAGGCCGTAGACTGCGAAGCGGTTTAATTGGGCGGTGTCTTTCATTTCCCCCGATAACACTGCCGGCACGCCTTTTACGGCGCCGAGCATGCATCCACTTATCTGTGGTTGGTGTCAGTACTGGTGGGTGAGAGGTTGTGATGGGGAGGTACTGTACGTTTATGAACGCTTCAATGTTATCCTCTACCCACTTTGGCCCACCATCGCCATACCCTTCCGCCTCCACCCACTTGAAAAAATAATGCGCGAGCTGGGACCCCATGCTATGAGCTACCAGCACCACCTTCTTATCAGAAAGCTTAGCAGCAGTCTCAATATAATTCTTCAACCGTGAAAAGTAGCGATCTCTAAGTTCCAAATTCTGATACGCCAATCGCCAGTCGTAAGAAGCTGTGTATGCCGAGGTAGGATCATATCCGATGCTAGCTAGGTTCTCAATAATCTTACTCCACAACCAATACCTACATTCCCTCACCGTCAGTTTAAGCCCAGTCTTGTGGGCGTGCGGCGGCGCCGGAGGAAGAACGAAGGTGTTGGCAATACCCAGTGACGAAGAAATCTGTAGCATCGAAACCCTGTGCAGCTCGGAGCTTTATCCCGGGGGGATCAAGTCCGGTTTCTTTATCAAGCATGACATGCGCCTGTCCACCGCCCATAAGCAACATTTCGGCAACACCGGAGTATACAAGAGCTGAACCTTCCAAGTAGCCCTATCAGTAACCATTGCCCGCAGCATGCTCCAAGACCCCCAAAGCCTCTTCCGGAAATACGGCCGACTCTTTTCACCGGTTCCCCAACTCTCCAATCTGCTCGTCCCAGCCAGCACCACCACCGCTGCTCGTCAGCGCACTCCCGTGGCATAGATGATAGAATTATACCTGCCCTAAAACGCCACATCCCGCAATTAGCCCCCCACCTCCGTAAGCCGAGTAAGAGCGGAGAGCAGACCTGTAGAAATGACCCCCGGAATCATGACAACCGGATGTCTAGCCGTCAGGCCCTCCGCCTTCAACGTAAGTCCCACCTGAAAAGATTCATGCCCAACCGCATCCTTCTCCTGTTTCGAAATCTCCGTAGCCTCCTTCAGGATCCCAGCCGGGATTACGTCGACCAGAGCGTCCAGTCGTAGCTCGGAAATGAATTGCATGGAGTCTTGGTTCTTTGCCGCGAAGCCGGCTAGTAGGAGGCCAGCGATGCCGCCGATGAAGAATGTAAGGCCCAGTGAGCGCTTCTTGGTCTTTTTGCGTTCCTGAGGCGGCGTTGGAGAGGGTGAGGGTGAAAGTGTGGCATCGTCGTCGGGTTCTTTTTGGGAGCTTTGCGGTTTGCGGTTTTTGACGGGCATGGATTTGTATGATGTAACGGGTAAGCTTTTTAGGCTGTAGGTGGGTAGAGTGCGGCACGGCACTTGTACTAGTACTCCGTATGGCTAATAGTATTGGTACTGCGGTCAAGTATGATACAGAGATGAATAGCTTGAGAGGGAGAGGGCCGGTTGGTGAAGGTGAGGGAGAAAGAAGAGAAGATAACGTTACTGCAGAGAAGCTCCCTGTAGCTAGCAGTGTTAGCGGCCAACTGTCTCCCTTACCTCATGCAATACTCGAGTAGATGAAAGGCAAATGGCGTATGCATAACTCCATTCCACATCCCTGCATTCTTCATCAGAGGAACGCCGCAACCAGCCCACCAAGTTTTCCCCAAAACATAAAAGTAAAAAGATAATCCGAGCAGAGCCTCAACCCTTACTCCCCCCCAAAAAACCACAACCACTTTACCATGCCAGAAATAACTTACACCCCCTACGACGCAACCCAAGAACCGAGACAGCTCGAATCCATCCGCACGCTGATATCCACTGACCTTTCCGAGCCATACAGCATCTACGTCTACCGTTACTTTCTCTATCAATGGGGAGAGCTATGCTACATGGTTTCCCTCCCCTCCCCTCGCCCCCCCCCCCCGCAATAGCTAATGTGGCCGTAGGCAATGGACGGGGGAACTATGATCGGCGTCGTAGTCTGCAAACTTGAGACCCATCGTGGCGGGCCGATGCGCGGGTACATTGCCATGCTAGCTGTTAAAGAACGCTATCGTGGTAAAGGGATCGCCACGAATTTGGTCAAGATGGCGATCAAAGCTATGATTGAGAGGGATGCTGATGAGGTATTGTTTATGCTCAGCGGAAGTGAGCGCTGGGAGCTAATGAGGAGGGGGGGGCGAGTATAGGTAGCGTTGGAGACAGAAATCACCAATACTGCTGCCATGAGGCTTTACGAAGGGTTGGGCTTTTTGCGGAGTAAGCGATTGCATAGGTATTATTTGAACGGGAATTCGGCGTTTAGGTTGCTGCTACCGTTGAAGAGTCAGCAGCAGCTGGGGCAGCGATACCATGAGCATGAGCATGATGAGTGCTGTGAACATGAACATGGGAAGCATGAACATGAGCATGAGCATGAGCATGATCACGAGAGCGCGCACAGCAAGGACGACTAACACATGGCGGTACGTATAACAGGTGCGGTAGTGTGAGAGAGAGATGGAAGTTTAACCATTACGAGGGGTTTTTTTCTTCCTCCTGACTAGTATTTATAATAACCCAATTCCCGATCCTTTTTTTTTGTGAATAACACAATGAGCTGGTATCTATTGTACAGTAATTTTTATCATGAACACATTCGGACATAACATTCCCTCCATGGAGCATCTTAAGCACTGGCCTGGACAACTCTGAACCCTGCAGTGAGAGTTTTTGCGATTTCCTCGTTCTTATGCGGGAGGAGTGATAGTGCGTAGGCAACGTCGTTCCACTGTCGCTCAGTATCGCATCGTGGCAATCTAGCTGCAAGCTTATCCGCCAATTGCTTGGCGTGTTTGTCCTTCTCAATGAAGGTCGCCAGGAACTTGATAATCTTCTTGAAGGCCTCTTCGCTGAGATCTTTTTCGGCCGAAAGTAATGAGAACATGTCCACAAAGTGATTGTAGACTGCGTTATCTTTCGTCGCCAATTCACTAAAAAACATTTTAGAAAGGTCTGCAATGCGCTTATCTGAGTCCTCGAGGCATTTGGCCATTTCACCAAGCTGGCCTTTGACTTTGACTTGGCCGGCTAGAATTAAAAAGGTTAATGTCATTAGACACGTCCTCTTGACGGAGGCATCACGGTCCCTCAAACGGCGGTAGAGGAAATCCGTGTTTTCGTCGATCAGATGGTTGAAGCAAACTGCCATGTCTCCGAGTGCTATCACTGCGTTACTACGAGTGATAGGGTCTACAGAGTACTCCATGACAGTGATCAATAGCGGCAAGTTGGACTCGCAGTATTCAGCTAGAAAATATACTGTAAGCAGGCGGCGCACTCAAGCATAGGATGACACCAATCACATACATGACACACACATCAACTTCGCCATACAAAGGGCGCTCTGCGTTTGGAGAGTCCGATCCTTTTGGACATCAGCGTTGGGTATTAGAGAAGGTCGGGGAGAGGTAGTGCAAACCTTATAGGATATGTTGTTGGCACAAATTTCCGTGCAGAGAGGACCAAAGTTTGACAAAATTGACTTTTCGCCATATAGAAGTTCGCGCTCTCTGATTATGCCCATGGCCTCAGTGAAATCGTCCTCAGTAGTACCCCCGATAAGGTCAAGATCATCAGGCTCCTCTCCTCCTTTCTTCTGCGGTGACGTCTCTTTACCTGCATCTGGGTTAGAATACGATTCATCATGCGAGAGTGTTGTATTACTTTTTTCAGCTTCTCCTTTCCGACGTTTGAATTCTAATTCAATGAGTTCTAGGTGGACAATCTGTTTGACTATGTTGAGAATTAGAGTGCCGCTTTGATCCTAGTCTAGAATGGGCCTTACCAGCAACATGGCCAACGATAAACAGTAGTTGAGAAAGAGGAAACGAAGACCCTCCTTTCTTCGGCCCTTCTTGTTCGTGAGTAGCAGCAGGTGTCTGCGCAGGAGGTGATGATGGCGCCTCATCTATGTCCATCATATCTACATCTTCGTCCGCAGGAGCTGGTTCTAGTTCTGGTTCTGGCTCAGGCCCAGAATTTTCCTGTTGGCTGAAAACAGCCTTAGTTTTGCGCCGTATTACCTCTGTACAGAGCACATCTGGGTGTTTAGATAATGCATATATAGCGCTGATGGCCTGCTCCGCAACCCCAAACCTGAAAGCCGCTGTCAGTTCAGCTCCAAATTGTGGGGGGGGAACCGCATACCATTCCTGACTCTCCGTTTGAAGCTCTACAAGGGCTGCTAATCTCACCAGGATAGCATGATCATTCGTAAGCTTTGCCATAGCTGTGTGGGTATCTTTATAGGACGGCAATCAGCACTCATCAATTTCACTCAAAACACACCCTGAGCCCATACCTTTAGTCTTTCGTCCACTTGGGATAATATGTCTAAGCGCAGCACAGCTGTATCTAGCCAATACTAAATCGGACTTCCCTAGAGGCCCCAGTCCGGTCCTCAAGATAGTCTCTAGTTGTCTAACAACTATATCTGGATCCGCAAGTGAAAGCATGCCCAATACGGCAATGGACCCCCGGCGCTGCTTCTTGGATATGCTCCGATTCTGTACTCCATAGATTTGCCATAGCTTGTGTATCACAAGATCGGAAACATGCCCCTCTTTCATCATTCTGCTTAATAATTGTTCAAGCGATGTCAGTTCAGCGGGGGTAACATCCCCCTGCGTAAGAGAGATCATATTCCGCGCGATATATGTAGCGGCCTCGTTCGCATTGAACCCGTGAGGAGCATCAAAGAAGAGTGCCTTGTAGATATCAATAAGGTGAGATTGTATGCCTTTCCCCTCATCACTGTTTCCTTTAGTCCAGATTAGTCGTAGCATTCTGCGAATCCCATCCTATATACCCAAGGACAGTTAGCATATCCACCCCAGAAAGGATGTAAGTCAAGTGGATAGTGTAAACCAACATTTGCTTTCTCTACCTTATAAGTGTGAAGAACCTTGAAAAAGTCCATTGCCTCCACAACTTCACTTTTATTCTTGGAAGACAGAAGCTGGCAAACATGCTCAGATGCATCATGTATTACTTCGATGAATCGAACGGCTTCAATATAATAGCGCCTTGTAAGGTTGAGTCGGATAATCTCATCCGAATTGCCAACCTCGGGGACTTCCGGGGGAGGCGGTGGTGGAGGAGATTTCCTAAGTTCCTCCCCCTCCGCTCCCTCCTCGGCCTCAACCATCGTTTCTTCATCGTATAAATTAGACTCAGCTGTCTCGTTTCCCGCTTCCCTGTCCACAGGAGGGTTCTCAATCGCAGGTTTCAACGCATCGAGATTCGCAGTGGCAACTTGCAGCCCGGTCTTCCAGAGCGTGAGTGTAAGGATACCCCCATGATGGAGGCTGTAGGGATGGGCTGTGATCAATTTGGTCAAGAGTTTGATAGCATTCCTTCGGACGTTGCTGCTCTTGTCTTCTAGGCTCCTTACAGCCAGGTTAGCTACCTTTTGTCGTCGTTTGTTGAATTTCTTTTCGAGTCTATATCCAATTAGCACCGTGATCAATAGGCACATATGGAGGGGGTTGGGCATACTCGAGGATTTTGTTGGTGTAAACCTGAATAGCTTTACAACGACAGTAGGGGTTAACGTCCAGGAATCGCTCTTCTAATACATCGAAGAAGGCTTCCATTTGGGCTTTGTTACTGTCACCCCTCTCGTCTTCCTCCTTGGCTAGATCGACAATAAGGTTTCCACAAACATCTATAACAGCACAGCGAAGATTGTACGACTAACAGGCAGGAGTTCTAAATCAGTAAGCTGTCCCAATCACCGTCGGAGGAAATTGATTACCTCGCTGTCAAGCAGCTTAATAAGGAGAGTCATTTGCTTAATGACAAGTCGTGGAGCCAGCTCTGACAGCTTTGCAATGAATCCTGATACAGACTTTGGGCCCTTTGTGTCATTGCTATTAAACTCCTTATTGCTCAGCTCCCTTAAAATCTCATCCACTAACTGTGGATAATCGTACTGCTCCGACAGGATCTGCAGGAATTCCGCCATGGGCTCCGATAGATGCTCGAAGTAGGTGAGATTTTGAACGATAGAGGTTTGTGCACCTGTAAACTCGAAAATTAGGTGCCGTTCTCAGTGACCGCCACCCTCATCTAAAAGACATAGCTCTTACCAAATGCGTGCCCATGGTGCTTCACAGCGATACATAAAACCTTGAATAAATGCATTCTGACATTTGTAATTTTCACCCGTTGCTCGCTTTCGAGAACAATGTAAACAGGTTTTGTGAATAAACTGACAAACGTATCCCTCTCCGATGTGGTGACAAACACCCGTATCAGCTTCAATTTCAGAACTTTGCACATCGTCTCCAGGGCCACGATAAGATGTGTTGTAGAATCCCAAGAGCCACCAGCGGCCGCCGCTTTCCCTTTCCCTTTCCCCTTTCGCCCAACAGGGGCCGCAGCGGTGGTAGCCTTGTCCGCTGCACGGCTTTCTAGTGCAGTAACGGCCCACCGGAGAAGGAATCCATACATCTCGAGAAGCTCCCTGTGGTCCTTAAAGGTGTCCTGCTCTTCGCCTTCGATGTCCTGGTTCACAATGTCTGCCTCTGCGGAGAGACCAGAAGCAATCAAGTCGAGGACCTTACCGATAGCTTGTGTAGGAATTGTATGGAAATACCTATCGGATTTTCTTCGTTAGTGCCCCCTCCGGGGGTGGGGCGGGGAGGGTGGAGTGACGTACTTCAAGAGACATTGTAGGGAATCAAAGTTTGACGGACGAGCGATGGCATCCGGATTGATCGCAATGGAATCAATTATGGGCTCAAGTATTCGATTTATATGGGCGTTGGAGAGTGATTCCGGCTCAGACTCTGCGTCCAACAGCTCTGAGTCGGCGTCGGTGCATGGCACACTGTTTGGGTTGTCATTATAGTATTTTAGCGACTCGTTCAAATCGAAGCTGACTCGTTCGCCGTCGTCCATGGTGGACCAGGATTGGGATTATGGATTGCTGTTTGATTCGGACAAAGGGGATTGGGGTTGGAGAGCTGATTTTTCGGTGTGTTGTGAAGGTGGGTAAAGGTATGATATTGTTGCTGTTGTTGTCGTTGCTGTTGTTTGTTGACAATTCCAGGGGAACGTGGGGTTGCGGGGTCTTGGGAATGAAGTCCCGTGATCGAGGAAAGAATTTAGGCGCTTGTTTGTGTTTTCCTCCTTTTTCGAGTGTGACAAATGAAGGGCCACAGTTTGTTGTAGGAAGTTTGAACCCCTCTGAATATGGCACTTTATAATAGTGACCTCGAAAGGCTTTTCTGTATACAAGTTTGCCTCTTCAAAGTATATGCTGCAGCATACCGGTATATTATACAATATCATAAAAAACAACCAAAGCAAGATACTTGCACCAGTGGTAATAAGCATGTTCAATTGCTTGCCACAGACTGAGCAAATGAAGCTAGCGTCTAACTTAATATTTATTTACTCGAGTATTTGCTGATTCAACTCGGCTATCAAAGTTTAACATTCGAGAACCCCCCGACCAGCACCACCAACCCAAGGACTCAAACCCACGATACCACCCCCGAAACCACCAATTCTTGTTCCTCCCCTAAACAATCCTCCATCTACCCTAATTTAAACGCAAAATCTCCCGGGCTGTTTGTTTATAGGTTGCTATATAAGCACCTTGCTCACAATCTTTATCCACGCGCCCATTTCAATAGCCTATTAAAACTTCTACCCACGCGTCCACCTTTTAGAATCCTCTACCATGCCCCCTTCACAGCACACCCACTCGGTACACGGCTCTCGTACTCACGCACCTGCCAGATACATGGATGTTCAAATGATGCATGCTTCTCACCTATTTGACAGCAACAACAACAGTATGCCGCCTAGCAAACACGCCGTATCCGCAACCACTGAGGCCGCTACCAGCACTAACCCAGACAACGAATGCACCAGCGGTGAGAGTGAACAGGGCGATGAGGACGATACTGTGGAATTGAAGGAGCCAGAGGAGGCTGGGAGAGGGGACCATAATGAAGAATATGGCGAGGGAGCAGAGGACGAGGAAGTAGACGAAACAGAAATGGCCGAAGGGTATGGAGCTGAGCTGGACATGACTGGGGATGAGATTGACGAAGATATGACCGGCGAGGAATCGGACGGTGGAGATGAGGAGTACGACAGGAGGGGGAAGCCTGCTAAGTACAAGCGCAGGGAGGCAAATTATCGTAGGAAGCGCGAGCAGGAAATTGTAGAAGAGGCCAGCGATCAGGAGAATGTTGAAGGTGAAGAAGATGCTCAGTCGGTTTCTTCGAATGCTTCTTCGGAGGAAGACAATAGCGACGACCCGGACAGAATTGACCCGGCAATTTCTGAAGAAATGGAGAGATTTGCTCATACATTCAAGGGATTCGAGAAGCGTTACCGTTTGGTAAATAAGATTGGTGAAGGTAGAACCCAAGATGCTATATTAGGGAGCTGCCGCTAACTTTAGTTGTAGGTACTTTTAGTTCGGTATATAAAGCCGAGGATTTACTATATGATCACTACGATAACAGTTGGGATATTGATTATAAAGATGAGGCAAGATGGGCCACACCACCGTCAAAGAAGCGACGGACAGGGCGCGGGAACAATGATATTGAGCCTATTCGCCCGAAATATGTTGCAATCAAGAAGATTTATGTTACCAGCTCTCCCACTCGAATCCAGAACGAGTTGGAATTACTGCATGATCTCTCCGGGTGTGATAGTGTCGTGCCGCTAATTACAGCATTCCGCTACCAAGACCAGGTTGTAGCAGTGCTTCCATATTTTAAACATGTTGATTTCCGGGTGGGTTTCTTTACGATTGGGCTATAATATCATGTGCTGGGACTGACACGGTTTGGTTGTACAGGAATACTTTAGGGAGTTGACGATCCCTCACATCCGATCTTACTTCAAGTCCTTATTCAGGGCGCTCGCTCACGTGCATGCCAATGGCATAATCCACCGCGATATAAAGCCAACGTACGGTCATTAGTGATGTTCAAGCCGCGGTCAGATTGCTGATATTGGAAGCTAGGAACTTTTTGTACGATTACCGTTATGGTAGAGGTGTTCTCGTGGATTTTGGCCTTGCGGAGGCACGCTATTTCCTACCGCCTTTAACAATACTTTATGTACCAGCTAATTGTTTATATCTGGCACCATAGCGGGAAGGAACAGACTCACAATATTGCATGTGCCAACATTCCACGACTGATCGAAAGGACCACCGACCACCCACATTAACCCCCTCTATTGGCTACCCAAAGCATGAAACAAGGTTTGTCCCGGAAGATTCCGGCCCTCAGGATGATGCCCGCTCTAACAATGGCAACAAAAGACCATCTAGAAGAGCGAACCGTGCCGGTACGAGAGGCTTCAGAGCACCGGAAGTACTCTTCAAATGCACCAATCAAACCACAAGTCAGTTTCGCCCAATTTCTTCCGGAATATAATAAAAACTGACATCATGGTAGAAATTGATATATGGTCTGCCGGCGTAATCCTGCTCACAATTCTCTCCCGCCGCTTCCCCTTTTTCAACTCCTCAGATGACGTCGATGCCATGATTGAGATAGCGACCATATTCGGTAAGCAGAGAATGAAGCAATGCGCAGCCCTCCACGGTAAGCACTCTCTCCGTTCAAGCTCTTATAATTGCTAACAAACCCAGGCTGCGTTTTCGAATCCACCATCCCAACAATCGGCGAGCGCGGCTTCACCCTGGAAAAGATTGTCCTGTGGGCAACAAACCGCACAGCGACCGGTTCCTCAAAGGATAACAAAGACGACGCAAAGCTCGACCAGGACGAGGCCCTCGCAATAAAGTTTTTGCAATGCTGCTTCGAGCTGGACCCCGCTAAACGTTCATCCGCAGTTGAAGCACTCCAACATGAGTTCTTGGCTGGTCCTGATTGGGAGTCACCAGAGCCTGAACGTTAAAAAAAAAAAAAAAAAGAGGGGATTTGTTGCCGATGCTAGACGGTTTTAGAGACTACGATTGGGAAGGTTGTACGATATTCTTGGTCGGGAGTGTATATACGATGTTATGGTTATGTTATAGATACCTTGTGTTGATATAGTGGATCGGCGCTTCTGTGGTCTCTCTATATTCTATCCCTTTTCGAAGGCTTGGTTGGTATCACACGACGGTTGGGATTTGGGGGGAATGGTAGATTTTCCGCATTTTTTCTTTTTTCCCTCTCCTTTTCCCTCTCCTTTTCCCTCTCCTTTTCCCTCTCCTTTTTCACTCTTGTTGCCTCTCGCGATAATAGTAATACCGAGGCGTGATGCGATGCAATGTATTAATATTGGGTTGGCCGGCTAGCTACGGCGGTAATATGTGGTACTGTACCTTTCCTCATCAGCAATTTTGACATGGAGAAGCAACAGTTTCCTCCCGATAGCCGGGTGTCTGGCTATTTTTTATATACCAGGTACAAGAGCCGTAAACCAATCTTTCCAAGAGAAAATACCCCCAAGCGCGTTATGTTCCCACCAGCCGTGTACAGTACTATACAATAAAATAGTCTACATGAAATTAACTCTCATGAGTTTGTGATATATCCTCGATCCAAGGGGAGAGAAGAAGAAAAAAGAACACAAACAAAAAAAAAAAAAAAAAAAAAAAAAAAAAAAAAAAAAAAAAAAAAAGTTGAAACAATAACATACCGGTAGTCTGAAAGGTAAGGAGAAGTAAATAAATATGGAGTGAAGGAAGATATACCATAGTTGAATAAGGTATGGAGTTACAGTAATGTCAAAAAATGAAAAAATGAAAAAGGAATGATAAATAAAATGAGAAATGAAATTAATGCCATGTAAGGAGTCAGTTGCATAGGAATGGAACTAGCTCTGTACGACGGATAAGTGCTAAGTTCAACATTTACCACGAGTGATAGTTTATGACGGCACATACCTCCCTACACACACTAGGCAGCACAAAGCAGTGTGAAAACCTCTACTTGGAGGATTTCGTTTTTCTTCTAAAAAAATGATATTTGCTTTCGCCAGAGTCGTGTAGAATATGTAGGCTGGGTTGGTGAGTGAGGACTGTGGTGTGGCGAGTGGGTTGGCAGGGCTTGTGGGTTAGTGGGTGCTTGGATGTGCCAGCGGCCGGACGTAAAGGGGGGAGGGGGGTTACATTGTGATGGTGGCGGTGTGTGCCATGTGTGCGTACAAACCTATACTTGAGTATATTGCCCCCTGTATCGCAACTCTTGCTGCGATATCGCGCGGAAATGTGGCAATGCCACCTGTATTGTGCATGGCTGGTGCTTGGTCTGGTCCTGTATGGGCATCGGGTGGTGTCTCACGATCGATTCTGTGGTATGATGATACGATAGTGTAAGGTTAATTGTAATTGCTTAACTGCTCGACACTTGATCCCGCTTAAAGGATCGGATTACAGTACATGCTGTTAACTATACTAGGCGTCACATTTTGTCGTTATCTCTCCTCTCATACAGGCAATCTCCTCCAGCACCAGTAGATAGAACGAGAAAAAAGAAATATCGAGCCAGAAAACAAACAAAAGCCCACAAGCTATCGTGTCGCATCGCATCAAGTCATATCATTAGTCCACTAGATAACACTACATATCTCATCCCGCCACATATTAGGTAGCGCAGGAAGGAGGGGGAAAAGAGGCGAAAGTGGAAGCAGCTTAACAATCACTCACTCCGCTAGCTAATGTTAGAGAGAGGCAGCGGAGGGAGAGGTAGGGAAAAATTGGAAAGTTGAAATTGAATCTAGCAACTGGCAAAGCTAGTAAGGGCTATCGACAATGGCATGGCGGCTTCTCAACTGCCTAATCGGAGTAGAGATGCTCTCTCTGGTGGGCTTCTTAAACGATTGACGCCCAACCATGTTGACTTCGTTGGGGAGTGCGACAATCACGTTCTTGTCGCTGCCAAAACGGAAGTTATCGGCCTTGACTTCTTCAGTGTACCTCTTGAGCGTGTATGGATCTTTCCTCCCGGAAATGACTTTCTTCATATTCCACGTGACCATGAAAGGGCCAGTGCTAGTGATGATGGCAGTCTCGTCAGAGTCGAGGCCAGTGTTAAACTTGGCAGCGGTAAAAGAGAGGGGCTTCTTAGTCTCCGCTTGCATCTGTGCGACATGAGAGGGGTTGAGACAGAGGCGTCGAGGACGAGGCTTCGCATCCTTCGGGAAAGCCTTCTCGAAGCCGAGTTTTCCTTCACTCTTGCCTTCGTGCTGGAGGGCGTCAATGAGTAGAATGTAGGTTCTACAAGTTGCAAGAATCCATCTGCCATCGGCGGAAACGTCAAGACCAATGATTGCTTCGCCCAGAGCGGGTATATGTGTTTTGGCGTTGATTCCCAAACGATCAAACATACGAATATCACCTTTGCTCGAGGCAACTGCGATATACCCTTTCTCAGTGGTTGCCGCAGCTGAGAAATCGTTCTTCGAGACATATTGTTTGAGTTCAGAGTCAACAAGCTTATCGCCGCTCAGGCGAGGATCCACTCGATAAAGGGCATTGTGGGACAATCCTAGGAATGTTTGTTCATTGGTCATTTGAGCAAATTTCTAATAGTTCCGATTAGCAGCGGACCTCGGGCATGTCAAAGTGTTAGGCATTCAAGACGACATACACTCTCAGGAGCAAAGATGTCAATAGGGATGTCCTCATGGACCCTCCATTCGTCAACCACCTTTCCATATTCCAAGTCCATCTTATACAGGCTATGCGGGTTGTTCCCGTCTTGCATGATTAAACCCGTATCCTCACCATGCAACATAACCTAGAAATTACATTAGCTTGGTGTCTTTTTTCCCTTTTCTCAAGTAGGTTACAAACCTTCTTGGGCTCAAATAGTTTCCCCTTTGGAGTTTGGACTTTGCTAATGCTGGTCTGAAACTCCAATTCGTTGTTGGGGGTATGCTTGAAGACACCAATTTTGCTTCCTCTAACGACGAAGCTTCTATCGTGTTTGTAACCAACCGCCAATTGACTATTTTCCTTGCCATCGCCCTCTTCTCCTTTAACGTGAGTGTCGTCCTCCTCCTCGTCGGTGTCGTACTCTTCGCTCTGGTTGCCAGGGTGTTCTTCAACGTCCTCAAATTCATCCTCCTCCTCCTCTTCTGGGGCGTCTTCCATAGTGATGTCCTGGAACGCCTCGAGAACATATTCACGCTCTTGGTCTTTGGCTTTGATCCATTTTTGCTCGTTCAGCTGTTCCCAAAGGGCACGCATCAGACCTTCCTGAAAGCTCTCTTCGATCTCCATATTCTTAAAACGCAGAAGCCAGGAATATGAGCTCTCATCGGTATGGTGGTTGAAGATAAATGAGAGATACTCGAAATTGAAGACAGGATTAATGTCAGCGATCACGGGCTGACCCAGCCAGACTTTGTTTTCGCCTTCAATATCGAGCCAGTCTATGGATTGGTGTCAGAATTCATCGTTAAAAGTCACTAAAGGGGAATCTACATTGCCATTGCCCAACCTCGCTCACGGTCGCTGTAACCTTTTGCTCCTGCAACACAAAGGTTCCAGTAGATACATCGAACAAATGCAATTCTGCGGTTTCGCGGACAAGTATCTCCTGACTTTCAGGAGCAGGCATCGCCTTTGGGGCAACAGTAGGCGCCAAGGCGGCCAGTCGCTTCTTGCCCTTGTTTGCTGGAGTTTCGGGTGCCCTCTTGACTTGAGCAGTGGGTGAAACAGCAGTGGGGGATGCTGAAGGAATCGAAGCATCACTACAGTATGTAAGTCAATGGTTATATGGTAGATTTGATGTGATAGGGGGGCTGGCATCTTACGAGAAAGAGAACTGATGCAATTCCTGTTCGGTAGCCGTTTCATGGCTCCTTTTATACCTTCTCTCGAACTGGCACTGGATAGCTACAAGTTCGAACATATGCGCGGAGCCAGGCTGTACACCAAGGTCACAGACAAACTCGTAAAGATCGCCAGGGTCCTTACAGCGAGTTAGTCAATCAATCAATAAGTTGTGGGGTATCAGTAATAGGTTAGAGTACTCACCCCACTAAGATCCCTCCATGCAAACACGGCTTGACCGTCCCTGATGGTGGATCGCAAATGTAGGCTCTCGTCTAATAGGAAAGTTTTCTCATCTTTTGCATCGTCAACGTCCTCAGCATCATCGACAAGCTCTTCCTCGCCTTCTTCGTAAGCTCTCTGGATAACAAGTTGGTAGTGGTAATTGGTTGAGGTTCTTCGAATGGTGGCGGCTGCATCCTTAAAGCTAGATTAATGGTCAGTGTTGGATTTGTGGCTGTAGGATGCAGGTTTTGTCAGCACGCTACTTACATGCATTCGCTATAGCCCTTAACAGAGTTCGGACGGACTATGTAGAGTTGACCTTGATCGAGTTGAATTATATCTTGTTTCGTGGAGTCACCAAAGATGTACTTGCCCACACCTCTGAGCATAAACATCTTGAGTGCGTGTAGGTGCCGTTAGTCTTATGCCTTGTTTTTATTTTATTTTGTGGGGAGTTCCCTGTATGGTACGGAGGGTATGGAGGAGCGGAAAGGAAGAAGAAAAGTAGGTACAGCTTTTAGTAAAATGTGAGGTTGGAGGGATGGAGGAGTTGTGAAGTGTGAACGTGGGAGTTCAGAGGGAGAGGGAGGGAGAAGAGCTGGGGGAAGTTGTTTGTGTAAAGCAGAGCGCGGTACCGGTGTCTGGTGGGGGGAGCCCTCAACAATAGGGAACGCGAGAAATGACGGAGGAGGGGCCCTTTTTTTTTTACTTTTTCTTTAGCCTTGTAAGCTAAGTTAGTCCACAACAAAGGTCCAACAAATTTGGCTGGATAGGGTACCGGTACGAGTACAGTACCGGTATGAAACCGTAATTAGCACAAGTACTGCGGGGTGCTGTTTGTGGCGAGTGAAGTGGCAACGCGTTAAAGCCATAGAATTAGATGGCGATGCAATGTTCATACAAGTACCGGTACTCTAAAGAGGGGCACCGCAGGGCAGAGCTGCAGCATGCCAAAATGAGCCACCAAACAGTCAAAACTGTGGGTTCCCGGTACTGTCCCGACTCCTGACCGGGATTGGGGAGGCTTCAAGCCAGCCTCTTCACAAGTTACGGTACGAAGAGTCTACAGTACCGTTACTCGAGTAGTCACAGCACGAGTGCAGTACCGGTACCCTAGGCTAGACAAGTCACTCCGATTTAGCACCACGTTTCTGCGTCTTAATTCACCAATAAGGATCATCTATTGTAAGGATCAAGTTGAGATACCGCTATGTACCAGGGCTGCGGTCTACAAGTACAGTGCCGGTAGTGCTTGTACTGGTACTCGTACAGTGCTCAAATGCAGTACTCGAGTATGGTAATCAAGGCATCTGCGTGTTTCTGTGCTATGCGCCTGCAGTATGGTAGACCCGAAAAGATGTTGATTGGTTGGTTTTCTGGGGGAAAATCGACACCTGATCGCTACCCTACTAGACTATCATACATATAGTTTCCACACTTCGTCGGGTTTGCCACAGCAAAGCCTTCCCTCCCGCTTCAGTTGTCCGAGTGAGGGGGGTTCCCGAGTGGCTTGTGCTTTCGTCTACTCACGCACCAGCACTCGAGTATCGGATCGCACTGGTGCCGGGGTGTAAAAGTTTGGGGGGAGCGACTACCGCTACTGGTGCTGTGCTGCTGTGGGTTCCTGGGTGAAATCGGGCAGGTGGAAATCGAACACGCCGCGCCTCCTTGTATAACGCCTCATTCGAGCTGGCACTGTACTCGAGCATACTCGAGTAGCATGATGGCGTACCGGTACCGTTATCCTACCGAGGAGATTGGCTCAACGTGGTATCGTGCCATGGATGGAATACCGTAACATGCGTTGACATCTCCCACATCAATCGAGAGGATGCCATCCGCCATCCGCCATCCGCCATCCCCACTCAGATCCACCAGATATCATACCGGCATCTATAACACCAGAATTAGTCATCTAACCATAGAGTCGACAGCATTCGCTGATTAAAGGAGCCGCATCTACTGCTCTCTACCCTATGATGCCATAGCGAGTCTAGTGTGCAAGTGCCGCATAGAAACTACAGCAAGGTACAGGTACTCGAGTAGAGAGATCATTGGGAGCTCGCGTTGCTGTGCCTGACAGCTGAGAAAAAGTAGTTACTCTACCCGTCAAGTTACCGGTGCCCTCAAGGATTCCCCTCGCCGTTCCCCCCCTCCTCCGCGCCTTCTCCGTGCCTTCTTGACTCACTGATTCTACTGAAAACCTCTGCCTTTCTTCACACCACCCCCACTGCCTGCTTCTTGTACCTGCTTTCTCACCATTCACGCATTCACGCATTCACGCATTCACGCCTGCTCGCTCCTCCTAGCTTTGGCTGACTGAGCGTACTATTTTGATCGACTGCGCGTTGTCACCTGTTCTCCCATCATCCCTCATTAATTGACCCCCCCCCTCTTTCTATTCCTTACTCGGCCTTCCTCCCTTTTATCTGCCTCTCTCTCCCCACCGTAGTCTTCCACCGCTTTCCTACTCCTCAGAAGATATATCTCCTCTTTTTCTCGTCGCTTTAATTACCCTGTTGCTTTACCGAAAACACTCAGGTTCTGTCAAGGGATAGAAGAGAGAAAAGGAAAAAGAAGTTTTTTTTTTTTTGCAAATACCAAAAAAAAGAAAAGAAGTGAACTAGCTCTTGCATCTTCCAGATTTGTCTCCTCCTGAACGGGGGTCAGCCAAAAGAAAAATACCCCACCACCACCAATACCGATATCCCTTCGTATCCCTCGATAGATTTCTGCAAACCTACCTCTCCGTTTCGTGTCTAAGAGATATCATGAATGGAGGAGGTATGCCTGGTGATGCCGTAGGCTCACCTGCGACGAACGGTGGTGGAAATGCAAACGGTCGAGCGCTACAACAGCCACAACCACTGGACCAGATCAAACAAGCCCTTCAAATAGTTTATGATCCCCACTCCTCTAACGATTCCCGGAAACAAGCTGGCGCATTTCTCGAATCTGCAAAGAGTGACAAGGAGGCACCATACCATGGTTTTACCCTCGCTTGCGACAGGGGTCATGATGCCGTTGTGAGGCATTTCGGATTGTTGCTGCTGGAGCAGGCTGTTCGATTCTCCTGGGTTGACTACACTGCAGAGGAGAGCGGCATGGTTCGAGGCTGGATCTTAAGCCTGGCAGAGAATGTCAAGATTGACGGAAGGGATCCGGTATACCTACGGAATAAAATTGCCCAGCTCTGGGTCGAGGTTGCAAAGAGATCATGGGCTAGCGAGTGGTTGGACATGGATGAGCTTTTGGTAAGGCTCTGGGACAACTCTACACAGCAAGGCAATCCAGCCCAGAGAGACTTAGTGCTCTCAATATTGGAGAATCTGGTGGAGGATGTTTTCAACAGAGAGGACTCGGTAGCTGGAATCAGAAATACGCCCTTAAGCAAAGCTTGTATCGATATATTTACTCCCTTGGATGTGCTGAAGGAGAATTTCCCGGGGCGAGAACCAAGTGCTGTGCTGAGATGCGGTGAAGGTGGTTGGCTAACAAGGCTGACCGAGATGCTAGAGAAATGCCTGGAGGCTGGTGTGAATGGTAATACAGAGGTGGAGGCCTGTGCGGTCAAGGTCTTGGGAACGTTGAAAGCATGCATGAGCTGGGCCATTCCAAAGTAAGTGTTGTTTGACCATGATGCTTCGCCATTACCCTAATACTAGACTGGGCGCGTTGTGCTAATCCATCAATTTAGGGCCATCGCTGCAGCAAAGGTAGTGGAGACAGTTGGACGTGCTTTGATGGTGGAAAAAATATCAGTCCAAATGGTATCTCTTTGTTTATTCTCTTTCTGGAACATCTTCGATATACTGGGCTTTGACCAAAGGGCTAAAGCTGATGATCTAGGTCGCTGTAGAGTGTTTGCACACACTATTTACGAGAATATTCTTTGAGGATGATGATTTTCAAAAAATTGTTTGCCCAATGTACTATTCTCAAACGGTGGAGCTGTTGGCAAATATTTTCAATTGGATACGAGTTGATGCAACCGACATTGATGAAGAGCGCTACCTTTTCTTGAAGCGATACGCTGAGGTGAGTATGATTCCTACCCGTTTTTATGAGGGATAGGGGGCTAATCTATTGACCCGAAACTTAGATGATTGCCAACCTCGGTGGATTTGTAGAGGAAAAGTCAAGTTTAATGCCGGCAGAGGCTGACCTCGTTGGCTTCATGAAGCTGCTCTTCCAAATCTGTAGTCATGACAGCTTGTCTGTTTCAATCCCCGTCATGAATGCTTGGACTCGGATTATTCGTAAAGATCTATTGAGTGGTCATGAGGCAATTGGTCCTTTAATTCCAGGCTTGATAGCTCTCGCTACCGCAAGGCTAATTAGGGTAATAGTTTTTCATCTTTTTGACTGAAAATTTCTTTTTTTCGTATATTCTTCGGTAGATAACTAATATGGTCTTTGTTTAGTACGAGTCTGTGACTGATGAATCGAATCGGAGCATTATTTTCTTGAACGAAGATCTCGACACCATGCCCGACCGACATGCTTTTCTCGGCAACTATCGGCGGTTCTGCCAGAGCATTGTAGAGTGCCTGGTTCGAAAGAGTCCATTCGACATTTTCCCGTACATTCTCGCGCAAGCAGATGCCTCTCTATCTGATCTTTGTTCTAAAGAACCACCGTTTACGGGTAGGTTCTATTGGAGAATGATACACCTATTCCAGTTACTGACATTGAATGATGAAATCTAGCGGAGACTTACCGAAAGAATTCTGGCCCATTCCTACAGCTGGATGCACATTTTACAGTTGTAGAGGCTTCATTGAGAGGGTACATGAAATGGATTGATACCATCGGCAAGAACCCAACAGTTAACCAAACAAATGTAATTCCCCCAGGAAACTTATTTCACTTCCAATCTGACATTTGCGGTCTCATTGCAGAATAACGATAGCCGTAATGAACTTGAGCAGCGTTTGACCGAGTGGTGTGAACGGGTCCTCAGCATGAACTTTGGTGACCCCATGATCCGGAGGAGAGTTATTCAGTTGATGGTCACCGTTTCCACGTCGGCCCTGGATAAGAAGGCCGACTTGATGTTAAAGATTTTGGAACATGTATACTTTCATAACCTAAACGGCTTTTAACTGCCCCTCTGAGCTTGGCAATATACTGATTTTAATGCAGGTTCTGTTGACCAGGCCCCCGGAATACCCAGCGAATCACGCCTACACTGATGCGGTCAAGGAACTGATGGGTGTTTGCACGACCGAGATACAGCGGCTGGCAATGAAGATGCCTGATCATTTGATGCTAGTGTACGAAGGCTTACAAACAAAGATCAATGAGATTATCTCTACAGAAAATGTAGATGACCGGACTCGGATTGCGTTTCATACCTTTTTGTTTACCATCAAGTAGGCGACTCTGGGGTGGCGTCCCTTTCTGATAACTTGACCAAAGACAGCTGATTTTGTGCATTAGTCACCGGACGAAGAATATCGACCCCACAATACGACAGTCTAGGCTTGAGAGCTATATTCACCCAGTGCGTGAAACATGGAGGGACCCTGGTCTCACCGAGTCACTGCAAACATTCCAAGGCTTTTGTGCTATCTTGGGTCTTGACAAAGTCCAAGAATATCTCATCTCGAGAAGAGTGAACGAAATCCCGGATTTCACGAAACACGTGCTAGACACCGAAGGTCAGGCTTTGCAAAATGAATTGACGGAGAAATTCAAGGTAGGCTTCTCAAGGATTATCGGGATTATTAGGAGATGGCTAATTTGCTTTCTGTAGACCTTGCCGATAAGGGCTACAAAGGCGTTCCTCGCGGTTTCTACTGAACAGCTGCGGAAGCCCTCGAATGCCCATAACATTGCGTGCGCACTTTGGCATGAATCCATACCCATGATTTTGCCCAATCTCCTACAATTTTTAACGTAATTCCATATTCCAAGATGTTAGTGTGAGATGAGGTATCCTAATTGGGTCTTGATAGTCACGCACATGCATTTCATAACGCGGGGAATTGGGCAGGGCTCCAACCAGAGCTCCAGGCGGTTATACGCAAAATTTTGACTGATAGGTTCTGGCAAGCTGGGATATCTACTGGGAGTAGGGATGAATTCTATGAAAATGTAACGAAAACAAAGACCACGATGGAAGGGCTCGCGTCATCAATAAGGGGTGCAATCAGGATGGTGCGCGAGGCCTGTTATTCCATACTCTGGTGCATGTCAAGGTTGGACGTTCATTTTTACGGTCTCAACGAGCTTCCGGGGCCGCTTGCGTTGGCACTTTTCGCAGATGCCCATGCGCTCAGTTCGCATCAAATGTCAATCTTGTTAAACATGACCAGATATATCATTGACGACTGCCCGACCACCCTCAGGGCACATTTTCTGACTCCTCTTCTCGCTAGTTTGTTTACGCAGGTAGATCGCAAGATCAGCGGCGAGTGGGATGAGCTTATTAGAAAGGGACAGATTTCTCTGGGGGAAGACAAGCTTGCGGAAGAAATGAAGGAAGAGAGCATATTGAGACAGCTTACATATACTGCTGTCTTGATTGTTGCAGGGTTGTTGGATCCGCAGCGCCCTGGCGAAACTGTCAACACAAACTCCGGATTCCTTGACCAGCTGGCGCTACCTGAAATGCAGGCCGCTGGACCCGGTGAACAAACTATGAGAGAGTTCATCCTTTCGAGCGATTGTGTCTTGGAGCCGTTGATTTTGTTTTGTACACATGCTCTTAGGATGCGAGACTCGAGATGTTGCGGCATTATTATCAGAGTATTCAGGTCTATTGTGCCCGAGTTCCAAGCTGATAGAGCCGACATTCGAGAGTTTATATGTCGCGAGGTGTTTATTGCTGCTATTGAGGTAAGGATTTTACGTTCTCCCGTTTGTCTTGTTTCAAGGAGAAGTTCTGATGAGCGTTTCTAGGCATTGCACACCGATTACTTTGTTGATGTTCAAAAGGACCTTGCTCAACTTATCGCTGCCATCTTTACTCTGTACTCGCCGACTTCCGGTACCCCAAGGAGTCTGTTACTGAACCTGCCAGGACTTACAGAGGCAAAGGTGGATGCTTGTTATAAAAAGCTTACCGCAGCCGGAAGTACCAGGCAGCAGCGAGCTCTGATCCTGGAACTCCTAGACGGACTAAGAGGAGTGGCGATTAGCGAAAAGGGCAAGCTCCAACGCCCACAAGTTGGCAAACAGCGCAGCCAAGCAGAGAAGAGGCAACAGCAGCTATACTCCGAAAAGCGAGAGTCCCCAGATCTGGGTGGGGTGGCTGACATGTTTGCTTAATTCCCTACCTTTCTTACAAATTCAAGTGTCATTTATATAAGGCTGGATCGGTGGGTGGGCGTTCGTTGTCTAATATAATTTCCCATTTTGCTTCCATGCGAATACCGCATATTCGTCTACTCCTTTCATTTCTTTTAGATAGGAGGGGGTCTTTCTCGCTAATCATTTTTCTTCCTTGCCTTTTCTCTCTGCTCTTTCACTCCTCGTTTTTAGCTTCCATCATATCATTTATCGTCACTCGCTTTTTTTCCTCCTTGGTGTGACCTTTTCCGGCTCAAATGGATCCATTTAGTTGGCTTCAATTGGTCTTTGCTCTTTGATCTTCTTTTCCACCAATGGTATCTTGCTCTATTTTTTATATTTTACTCCGTGGGTGGTCGGGTAATGTGTTTGTACTGTAATTTTATTAAATTTCCAGCAAGCCAATACATATGATTTGGGAATTTTTGTGCGGGGGTTTGTGGCGAGTGATTTACTGTGATTTACTGTCCTGGGGCTACGTTCTTTTGAATGAGTAAGCCCGCTTTCATACGTCGAACGCTCCGAGTTCGGTCGTACCCCAACATTGGGGAGAAGAATATCGTAATAAATTATGTATGATATTTTCATTTTCATTTTTTTTTTTACCTTGGACCCCTATGACATTGCAAAAAAATACCATGGTATGATATGATCTTTGTGGTGTGCCGTACAGGCCTTAATTTGGTATGATAAGACAAGTTTTGTTATGATATCATATGGTAGGTGAATCGGCAGGACCATAAGTTATCACTCGTCGGGCCAACTAGTAGCCGCCGACCACCTGCTGAAACATGGCACCGTAAGATTGATTAGGAAAACCTCGAAAGGGAGATTCAAGGTCCTGATCGTACGGTACCACACATCTCGCCGGGAATAACCGCTACGACAACGAAACGATATAACGCCCTCGCGATAAAGAAGAAGAAGAAGTGACAGTTCCATTTCATCAATCTCTCTCTCATTAGAGGCAATTTGTTTGACAGAGATCTTTTTGGCTGCTCACAACCACATATCCGCTTTGTGCTGGAAGCGAAATAATAACCCTGAATCATAACATGCAGAAATGTCATTCTGTGTGTTTTTTCTGGTTGGGGAACATTAGCCGTTGCAGTATATATACTAGTACACTACCTTCTGCATGTTTGGCTAATGGCTAGTTATACATGTCAACTACAACTTGTGACAGTATATTTGACATCTCCTTTTGAGGTGGGTACTTCTATTGTGCGGAGATGTGGCAGATAGGCATATTCTTGGTCATGCTTATATCTTTGGTTAGATCATATCCCTAGTTAAATACTCCTATTCTTAGCAGGAATGTTGGATGGAAGTTTGGTAGGACAGAATTTGATAAAGGATTTAGTATATGTCAATGGTGTGTGGAAAAGAATCTAGATAGATGGATAATTAAAGAAGGATAAAAAGTGACCCGCTTTCCCTTTACTAATAGTGCCTCTTGATATATCTTTACTGTGAATTTGGTCAAGTTGTTTTTTTTAGCTTACCACTTTTACCAAGTTTCTATAAAAGAAGTAAACAAGGATAGTATACTATCTTATGTGGCTGTTCTGTTTTTAATTCTACAAGCACAGTAACCAATGTATATAATATATATAAATGTCTAATAGTATGGATAAGACCAGATTTAAACAGGAATAATTTGTAGAATCATATTATTTGGTCTTGAAATTAATAACTTGAATATTAAGGCCTAAACCATATACCTTTACTACAACAATAGTATTGTAGTAGTGTGTATAAAAAAATTTAATTTTTTTTTTACCCAGTTGGCTTGGCACTTACCAGAGGGGTCTATATAAAGGAAGTCATCCACTCCACTTTCTCTTCTTTTCTCCCCATCAATTTCTTTTCCTTTTTCTTATACACTAGCATACAACACTCTCTTATCCACTTACTTTACTATCATATGATGATAATATTGCTACCTTATAGCTTATTTGATATGACATACTCACAGAATTTTATTATATTCTTTCCTTTGAGTTATTCCCTATTCTATAAAGTCTTATACTAATCTCTTTATTTATTTTTAGTAAAACATACTATAATAGTTGTGTATTCCTTTCAGACTTGGTGGAGTCAAATTCCTACCAGCAAGCAGGATAGAACTAATTCACCTATTGCAATTAACATTTACCAAGATGACAGCAGGGTTGATATAGGTCATAGTACCTGAAAGCTAACATTTAATCAGGAATTTAATAAAAGCCTAAAGAGCTTAAAATGCAGAAGGTGGTAGGAGTACTAGATAGGTGAAAGACAGCTAACTTTCTGGAGCAGAACTCACAATACCACTGTTACAGGCTATCATTTAGCAAAAATAAAGTACTAAAGCACCAATCAAAAGCAGGATGAAGGATTTTCTCTTTACTTTCACACTTATAAAAATATACTCTCTTATTGACTTGCTTACTTTCTTGTTCCCAACTAACTCTTTAATAAACAGGAAATAACAGGAGTATAAATAATTGGTTTGGGTTTAAAAACAAAAAAACTCCTACTTATTCCACTACTACTCTCTACACTTATCCATTGTCTTTCCTGCTTGTCCATACAAGTTTTTCCTTTCTCTATATATTTCTCTGCTAATAAAAGAAATACAGGCTCTACAAAGACTCTTACTGCCAAGAAGTATCTTAATGGCACTTTAACTTGGACTCCTACCACTCCCGTTTCTGCCACTACTTTGGCTTCCTCGTCCAGCAAATCCTCAAACTAACTAGCAGCAATAAATAGCAAACAATAAGGGAAAAAAGAAACAGTACATGGTGAATAGTTATTTGGTGAATGAGAAGAGAAATGCATTTAAGGAAAAGACAAATAGTAAAGCAGCAAACAAACTAACAGGCAAGGGCAGGAATGGGTGGATAAAGCAATGAATGAGCAATAGTGGTACTATTGGGATATGAGCATGCTGGGTCAATTGTAAGTATACTGAGCAGCATTCTTGGTTTTATACTATTTCTAACAGTAGGCAGGTGGAAGGGAATTTACTAATACACATAGGAGAGAGATTTATAAGGACAACTTGAGGTGGGAGGGGAATATAGGTGGATGGATAGGTGGGAGGAGATTTACTAATACAAGTAAGGAAGAGATTGATGAGCACAAGTGAGGGAATGATTCAGGTGGGCAGGTAGGAGGGATTTTGATGGAACAAACTCAAATGATGAGAATCCCCTGCTCTGACATGACAATAGTCATGAATTCTGCTTTAGTTTTCTTTGGAAACAGTGGATACTCAGAAAATTGTGGAAATCTGATGAAGTTTGTTCTTGACTTTTGTATATAGCTTTTTTAGGATAAAAAAAAATCTACTTGTCTCTGCCACTTGCCTTCATGCATCACTTGTTGGTAATCTGCAATGATCATATGGCAATAGAAATCTCAAAAGGAGAAGCCACAGTATTGTAAAACTATGTTGTTTTCTATGACATAGTTTTACTTGATAAAGGCTACATTTATGCTCGTGGGATGGTGCTGTGTTGTGTACTGGTGAAGGTGGAGAGAGAGTCTGATGTGGACGGGAGGTGGGTGTTTGTGTAGAGGTTTCTTTCTACTATTATTGTGGTTAGGTAGTGTTTGGTATGCCGCTTTTATGGCATATATTTTAACATGTTAATGGGTTTATATTGGCGTGTGTTCAGCGAGTTTGTGATTCGATAGAATCATTTCCTTCCCCTTTTTCCTTCTCCTCTTAACTTGAATTCTCCTGCACCTTCTCGTTCTCCGCACTATCCCCTCTACCACAAATCTATTTCCATCCTACCGGTTCCTAATTCCCCCTCCTGTGTAACCTGTCCTGCAATTCCAACAGTCCGGATCTCAGGACATGGTTCTATACGAAGGATGTTTGCCTCTTAAAGGCAAAGCACGTGTTCTCCCTAAACGAAATGGGAGTCTGGACTTCTCTCCTTTCCATTATCATCTCCATAGAATAAGCGCCAGGAGTTTCCATTGGTGAGGTTATCATACTATCGTTATCTCTGTCGCAGCTGACGTTGCTTATGTTTGAATAAGGTGTCATAGGTTGCAGTTACACTCAGAGGTGGTAGGGGTGGCGAGTAATGAGGCAAGTACAGAAATCACAATTCTGGGGGACAATCGGGCTGCTGCAGCATGAATGGGGAGATGGGAGGCAACATCAGGTCAGGCGGTAGTTGGGAGGGTGTAGGGGCTTGTTGGGGGGGATCAGTATAACCATAGGATGGGTAAAGGGGCATTGTGGAGCGGAAGGTAATCAGAGGGTGAATGTGCCTGCCAATGCGGGAGGACAGTCATTGGAGAGTTCGAAAGCATTTATACAATCTTGTTGCGTTCACGAAGATGGAGAGCTCGGGAAATTGGTGACAAGATGTGTAGCTGGCATTGCCAGTCCACCTGTAATGGGGGGGAGCAATAGTTACAGCAGTACACCAAGTAAACGATGGGTAGTTGTTTTTGGCAGGAAGGAGAATTGAACGGGGGTACTATTTAGCAAGCGGGGGACGGACAGGTCATATTGGCTATGCGTATTATCTCCACAAGGTATAATAAGAGAACAAGCAACGCCCGCACCCAAGCCAAACGGTGCGGTATGTATTGCTAGAATGGCCGTCTTTTGCCAAAAAGGCTGAAAAATGTCTGGGACAAGCTTCAAATGGGAGCGCTATCAATTTCCAAGCTCCTGTGGAGTCAAAAAGGGAAGGATGCTTCAATAAATCTTTAGAGCGCTTTTCTTCAGCTGAGGAAAAAACCGAGGGCCCCAGGAAGATGGGGCACAGGCGGCCAGCCAGGTGACACTAAGGTGTCATACTCAAAACTAGATTAAGAATTGGAAATGTCCTGTGGAGTAAGCCAATAGGTATCATACAGGGGGGAAGTGTTACTCTACGGGTAGTAGCAGAGGAGGGGTGAGGAGGAAGGGTAGTTTGGCTTAAAGGAATGTATATGGATGTTTCGTAGCCATTTGTTTTGCTAGGTGCATAAATAAATGGGGGTGGGGGAACTCGACGCGGCGGGTTGGGGAGAGAATATATATTTTTTTGCTCTATGGTGTAATTTTTCCAGTTCGACGCCTTTTATCGAACTCCCAAGTCGAGGTACTCCTGGCAAGATCGATAACCCGGACACTCCCAAAATGCTGGTAAACCCAAGGCATCAACTAGGCAAGCAAACTTATCAAAAAAATCAAGAGAAATCCGGGAGCCTAGATCGGTCTGAAGCGTCTTAACTATGATACCCAAGAACTTGTTTCTCAAGTGTCTAAGGCTTTCTGAGAGGTGACAAACTGCAATGGAAAAAAGCTCCTTTCTTGATTGTCTATGGTTGCATCGTTCTTAGGTTCCCGAGATCCTTAATCTCACTAGGAGTAAATAGGAGACAAAAGTGTAAGGTACTGGATGTGAGGTCGAAGTAACTTGCTTAACTTTCTGGGCGGGGTAAATGTGTCGCTTAAATATGCTGAAAAATGTTGAGAAGTGTCATGCTACGGCATATAGACATCTCTTTGACATGGCTTGCGGCGGGTTAGATGAGGATGTCCAAAACCTCTTGTCTTTAGGATGGCGAGTGATGACTTATGAGTGGAGAGAGTGCTCAACGAGAGGAAGATATTATATCATATTTTTCTTTTCTTTTCCTAAGTATAAAAGCCCTACAAGCAACCCGATGGGGGGATTTTATGGTGTTATATTTGAGCACGTTTGATTAAATACTCATCCCATACTACACTCTTTCTCAAGTCGAATTTTTTTTCTTTCCAAAAAAAAATAAAAATAAAACAATTCTTGGTCTCTTACCGGTGTATACGCCCATCGACCGTGTAGCCAACCGTAATCGCGCTCAAGCCTAAGCGCACCAGTTTAGCAGAAAATTCCATTTGTCCTATTATATAATATACCAGTTTCTGCAAGAGCTAGCACAATGGCATCTCACCTAGCCCCGTACAGTGCATGGTGCAAGAACCAACAATTCACTTTGATGAAAGAAATACTCCACCACTCCGCACGGGGCGCCTTCACAAAGCTCTAACAATTTACAATCCACAAAACCACAGGAGTTATCCGCCACGCCGATTTGCCACTTGGGAAGGGGGGAAATAAAGCACCCCTTCCTATCCATATCTCAATGCGCGGGGTAAGATCCCCCTCCCCTCCCGACGCCTGAGGGTCTACCCACCCGGTGAAGGTGCACGTATCGCGCAATGCGTCGGCAATCTTGCCCACGTGCCAATACCGGGTCGAGCGTTGGAACGGATTACCAAAGCTGCACTGAATTGAGTTTGTTACCTTGACCGGCCAAGGTGGAGGTGGTGGTGGTGGTGGGGGGCGGGGATCATTGGTAGGTGGGGCAGTTTGGAAAAAAACAAACGTGCTAGTTGGTCAGCCCCTGGTGGGATTGATCGGAGTATCTGGTTACCGTTTGAGCCTGAATAAATGTGCTGCGTGCTGTTGGAGTTTAATGTTTCATTCATTCATTCTTCCTTCCTGTTTATCTGATAGGGTAGATTTTTTGTTGTGTTCTTTTTTGTTTTTCGTCTAATTAGGTTCCTATGGGAAGGGTGGAATTTCTATAATACATAATGCTAGAGAATGGCCCCACGATTGGTGTAACAGCCTCGGCTGGGTTGGGTTGGGTTTCTCGGGGTCCGAGTCTCCTCCTCCTCCTCGAAGATGGTTCCCCCTCTAGGAGGAAATTATCTATGATGACTCCTCTGAGAGGGTGGGGGGAGGGGGCAAGGATCCTTCCTTTAATACAGCTGGGGTAAGTGATGTGCCTCTATTCTCTGCCCTTCTCTGGGTAGGTTAGATCTAGATGTGGGGATAACATTGAGGTATATAAGTTTTTTTTTTCTTTGCTGATGGGCCAGAAGCCCAAGATGTCCACCCAGCCACGCAGAAAACAGACGTTATTTTAGAAGGAAATTTTCAGATCAAGAGTCCAGGAATCTCCCTATGCGGTCTCTGGGGGGGATTCGCCACCTCCAGCTACCCATCTGATACTTCTTGGACCTAGAAATCCTACTCAGAAACCTCCTTCGAACATTTCAACCCGATTTCTCTATCCAGGATAGGACGCACGCAGAACAAAACAGCTACAGTACACAACAGTATCAATTTCACCTCAAACAAGTAGACGTCTAGAATTTCCTCTTTCGGATTAGGGTGAGGAGAAGAAAAGAAAAGAAAAAACCTTCTCCCTGTCAGCCGTCAGCTTGAGACAAATAAAGAAAGGATATTAAATGATTGACCTTTACCCGGAAAGGCAACTTCAACGTCCTACCTACCGGTACCTAGCCTGAGCGCCCAATTATTATTATTACAGTTTTCACGCTAATCCCAAGAGGGAGGGAGGGCTGCTTATTACATCATTCTATGATACATCTTATTTTTAGTTATTGGTTCCTCTCGTGATAACTAGAAAAGTGCATCCTACTGAAAAAGTAATACAGAACTCTTGATATAAGAGACAAGTGATTTTTTATTTTTTATTATTTTTAACATAGAGCTTATTGTAGCCGAGAAGAGAGTTGGACGAGGTTATTGAGGTAAAAGGTTTTCATTATTTGATAAAATAAGAGTTGTGAATACCCTTGAAAAAGGTAGTATCATGTTTAGTTAGGTTGATTCTTTTTACCTTTGAGGACTTATAAAAAACTTTTATTTTATCAAGTATCAAAAATTGAGCTCACCTGCTTTCCTGGCTATAGGCTCTGTTTGGAATAGATGAAACTTTTTATTATATTGAGTTTTGTATATTAATTTTTTTCCGTAGGGATACTTTCCCAGTGTATGCCGTTGGCTCATGAAATAATAATTAAGGCTTTTCTACTTCCCCACCTTCATACAGCGCATTATATAATCCCCTGATCGAACTTTTTTGTTAACATCTACGACGAGTATATCGCAAGCCCTCCCCTCCCGCCAACCAAGGACACCCCCCCACCCCCTCACACAGTTCTCACCACCCATCACACCAGACCACCCCACACCTCCCGGGGACCCAATCCCAGTGGAATTTCTGTGCGTGGCGGTTCGAGCAGTTACTACGCCCCAAAATCTCCCCCTACGCACTGGCGAATTCCACCCTCAACTCAGTATAACCCGCATCTCCCAGCAACGGTAATGCATATCAACATAGAGGGGTGATTCTGCAGGGGAGATATGCGCAGGAACTCATCGGACCGTAGTAGCCAAGCTACTACACTTCAAGGTCTTTGTTATGGCTAGTTAGCTACCAAAGGGGAGAGAGAAAACCCGGGGGACCTATCATACGCCCCGGGCGAGTTGTTAGGAGATGGCATCTAGCGGGGAAGTGTGGAATTGGGGACCAGACGGGTTTGCTTTCCAAAATCACCCCCACTGCCTCCCCCTTGCATTCCCAACGTATGGATATCGGATCCTGGTAGGGGAGGAGAGGGTGGTCGGATGTGGCTTTAGTTTTGGACATTTACATCCAGCCAAGCTCTATGTATTCACACGTGAGTAGGGCTGATATATCAGGTGGAGGGGAAAAAGATGATTCGGGGTTCTTGCCGTTAACAGCCCGGACACCATCCACTCATAATCTAGATTAAATGTGGCGTGATGTACGATATCCAACTCTTTTCCTCTAGCAAGAAGTCAATGGGGGCAGAATTCCCTGCTAGAAGCACGGGGATGGCATCCTGTAATTTTCGCAACGGAAGCCGAATTGCGGGTTTCCCTAACGAGTATCGAGTGATAGTAGGATTTTTGCTATCATATTATTCAAGTTATAATATGGAGAGAGAGAGGAATGCATGCAAACCAAATCCAGTATCCCGAACATCCGCCCCCAACACGAAAACTCCCGGGCGCCCTACCCCCACTCCCGCATACCTCCTCGCCAGGATGCATAATTGCACCGGATATATCATTTCCCATATCATCGGCAGTACGGATGTACAGTGCCATGATAGGACCAGGAATGGTGGTGTGAGTCATCGAACATTCTAACTAAACCAAATTTTACGTGCCATGTGACCAAAACGCGGGTTCCCCACTGGTTTTTTCTTTTTTTTCTTTTCTTCTCCAAAGTTTGGTAGCCGGAGTGGGAGGATATACGGTATCATATCGGGTGTCTTTTGTTTGTGAGCTGGTGGGAAAGTTTCATTAGGCTTGAAGTCAAGTCAAAGAAGGTGCTAGAATCAACTGGGCACCACTTTGCGGATAGATATCAGCGAGGCAACGAGTATATATGTGACAAGTCAAAATTAGAATCCCTTCTATTTTCCTGGCAACTCCTCCGAACGGCTGGGGGCTCCCTTATCAAATTGACGGTAACGTAGGCTATAGGAAAGAAGAGGGAGAGGGGGATGCGGGCGAGAATTAAACATGACGTAGACGGAAACAGAGAGAGTAGAAGAAAACCGGTGCACATATGATTGAAGCGAAGCTCCCACAGGAGGTGTGGGTAATGCTTTAGTGGTAGGGTTAGAATTGAGAGAAGTGGAGTTTTGATAAGCTATTGATAAACCAGCAACCGCCTCGGGGCCTATTACGTGCACTTAAGGCCGGGAGACGTTCTTGAGAAATAATTGAGAGCATCCCGCTCAAGTTCTATTGAAAACGGTGCTTTTGAGCGAGTGATCGGACATGATGTGGCTGCTGAGAACTCAATGAGTTCCCCCAAGAAACTTGCTTATTCTCACGAGATGAACTAGCTCGTCGCATTGGATTGGCTTATCTAGCGGTAGGAGGCTCCGAAAACCAATGCGGTGTGCACTTGAGAGGGTAGCCGGCGTGGGTCAAGGTAAAAGGCTCGAGAGCTTCCCTGTTGTTTTTCCAGCTTCGCGGACCGCTGTTTCGCGAGATTCGGGGTATCAACAATGTTCGGAAATAAAAGTCAACTTCGATGTCGCCGGTATCGGGATTTAGTCGTGTCGCTGTCAAATTTGTAATGTTAGCAGCCCAGGCACTGTCCTGGGGGGCTCGGAGTCTAGAGAATCAAAGCGAAAACCGATGGAACATACCATTTCCTAGCATCAAAGAGTCTAGCATTGCTTTGCCCCTGCTGTGCATGATGCCTCGCGTCCGTTTCCTTTCGTGGCTACTGCATTTTGGAGGCAAGGGGGTGGGTTACTAAAGGCGGTCGGTCGGTCAACTATCATTCTCGACTTCACTGCTGCTTTCATCGATTTTGGGTAAATAGATTGGTATACGAAGGTCGCTCTACACGCCGGATCTAGTCAGCTGAACTCGAGGTACCCTTTCAGGTACGTGTTTATTGTGGTTTAGCTTTTCTCCAGACGGCTACCAAGGACAAGTTGGAGGGCGAGCACGAGAAGGAATATAAATACCTGTTTTCATCGGCTCATAGTGGGCTTTGGTTTCGACTTTTGGTGTCTTTCTTCGTGAAGAACTTTAGGTATTCGCGGCCATTTGGTGTTCTAAAGTAAGGGGTTTGTGAAGCTGGTAACTGGGTAGGCTGAGATTGCGGACGAGAGTGAGAAACAAAAGGATGAAGGGAGGAAAAAAGGAAGAGCGTATACAAGAAATGGACGAAGAGTCATGGAAAATGAGTTCATGCGATGGATCTCCGCCTTCTGTGGAATGACACTGGTGCAAGCCATGTATCCCAGATCATTACCGTCGAGTCTTGAAATTCTAGACGAAAGGTCGCTGGGCCGTGATGTTGACTTGCAGAGAATGTCAGTACAGAAGAGTCCACCCTGGGTTATCAACACCAGTGCCAAAATCCAAAACAATTTAGTGAGTCAATCGAACTTCCATTCTACCGCTTCGTAAATCAGTCAGTCTTTCTCCCCCCATGAAGACCTAACTTGACGAAGAAAACCGCTCTCCGCTCCCCCCGACAATCGTAACACCACCAACCTTTCTCTCCTTCCAGACAATGGGCCACCATTAACGCGTCCGTATAACGCCACACTTTCAAGTACTTCCTCTCCCCCCTCTCCGGCTCCCTCCTCCCGCTCTTCCTCTCCCTCACCATTCTCCTTCCTCTCGTCAACTCTTCTCCTCCATCAGCCCCGCGCATCAACCCTGACCGCTCCGTAACCCAACCCGCCTAGTTACAGGTCATTTTTCCTCTCATTGGATAGGGTTCCGGGGCACTTTTGTCCTGAAACAGATAACTCGGCATCGGGCTTCTTACCGGCATGTCGTGTGTCTTTCGAGTCTCCTTGGCCCAGATATGTGATATACGGTTTTTCTCGAGTAGGTCACCAGCGTCACAGGCTCTCCGCGGATGTATAAAAGGGCCATTAGAGAACCGGGAAGGTAGGTGAGTCTTGACACAATCATTCGTGTGTGATTGGACAGGCGAGGAGGTAGGGAGTGAATGGGGAGGGGCAATTTTAGGACAAGCTTAGGGGTGACCTTTCAATGATATGGTGGTGGTCACTGAGGTTGGCACTGCACAAGGAGCAAGGCTTTTCTCCATTAGCAAAACACCTCCACTATGGCCATTCACCTCTTTCAAAGCAATCAAATATTAGAGCTAGGTAGAGGTGGGGGTAAAGAAACTTAATCTGACAAGTACTACCAAAGAGTAACAAGAGGTTAACATGGACAAAATGTAAAAGACAGTAAAATCCCTTGACAGAACCCAACTAGAGGCTCACCAATGAGATATTGCATCTCTAGGCAGCCTATAACTGAGCAAGTAATATCAGAATACCAAATCACCAAGGTTATGCCTAATCCAACCATAAACTGCACTCCTGCCAATGGAATATCGCCAATTGAGTGAAAACACCAATAAACGACTATAGCGCCAGATCACCTCGATTGTCTAGTCATAACTGCTGCTCATAAATTGCATATCTATCAGATTGTAGCCCTATCATCTCTGAGACTGCTGAAACCACTGGCTGATTAAAAGTGAAATCAAGATGAGGAGAGATGAAAAGATGGACAGCATAGCATATTATGCTTGCCAAGGAGTAGCTTGTTTTGACCTCTTTCTTGGTGGGATAGATTCACATGAGTGGGTGATACTTTTGTTTATAAAGATAATTTCAAGCATTAAGGAATCGAATACACTCATAACGATACTTAATTGTTTCCTAGTCTCAAGCATAACAAAAAGGGTTTATCCTCAAGTACACAGAAAAGTAAACTCTGATAATTTCTGTTGTTGGTGAAAAAAAAAAAAAAAAACAAGCTGTAACTCGAAGCATCGATCACAAGACATTGAGTTGATTTCAACGCAGTTCTAACGCTACCACCGACCACCCTCTTTCTTTTATCCGAGTCTTGACTTAATCCATCCCACGCGAGACCTTTGGATGGCTATCGTGTTAGCCAGCATAACCCTGGTCATAGTGTGATTGCTCATATTCTCTCAGAGCATCATCGAGGGGAATGTTGGTCCCGTGGACAGTAGCGCCCGGTTTTCAATAGCCATTTCATTTTTTGCTACCACGACTGGTGCATAGAGCATCGTGAACTAGGAGCGGGGAAGCCTCTACCCTTCCCCGAAGTGAGGCGAGCCGCCGCCGGCTTCGCTCAGCCCGCCATTAGCCTCACAACCTGCTCTTCCCGATCGAAAAGTTATGCGGGAGATCTTCCCGTGCGGGAAGCGGTCCTCCAAGCGGGAACCCCCCACACTATCCCAGATCACATAAACTCATACCTCGCGTGTATGTGACCTGTGGGTTATTATCCAGGTATTGCGGGGCAGCGGTAACTGCCCGGATCCCACTTTTAGGTAATTATGTTCGAGATACTGGTGCCCGTGTTAAACGACTTTGTATGATGTTGAGAGGTTTTCCTGTGGGGCCGATCGATAGTCAAGGTTTCAAATGGATTCCTCGATCGAGGCCTCGGGAAAAATACTAAACCGGGTTTCTTCGGCCTAATTATTGCTTTCACAAAGGAAGCCACCCAGAACCTAATCAAACCACTTTTTCCATGATGAAAGTACTCCGTACCCACATCGCCATTCATATTACCGAGATAGTCGAACCTGAAACTAGCCTTTTGTGTACTTGCCCCAGGCAATAAGTACTCCTGTACTAGTACACGGGAACAGGGGTCGTGAACCTGCACTCGAGTATGGGCGCTCAGATACTCAAGGATTTGTTACCATACTCGTTACCGGCATGAAGAGTACAAACACAGGGATTAAAAATCTGTATGGCAGATTGTGTGCGCGCCTGAGCGCCCATACTAAAGTCAGATTCGAACGTTCAGGTTCTTGCCGGAAACGTGTATATTTTGCGAACCCCTTGTTCCCGGGTACTCATTGCCCGAGACAAGTACCTGTGATCATGAGCGATAACTCGAGGCGCACGCAGGAGGGTCGCCCCGGCAAACAAGGGGTATCCATTGCTCTCCATATTCCAACATCGTACTCGAGTACAACACCTCCAAAAAGGGTGGTTCATGTTTTACTTTTTTCGAACCCCCACTTCGCTTTCATCAAATTTAGCCAACCCACCAACGCCGCATTTCCTTTCCTAGCACCACCAGGGAACTTGGCGCTTGGTGAGGAACAGAGTCCCGTACGAGTAGTAGTCTATGGATGTTGCTGCAGGTGACGCCAACTAAGCAAGAGGAAAAAGTTTCAGCCTCAATTGGCTTGGACCGAACCCACGAACCATTAAGTTGACTTGGCTCGGGGAAAAAATGGGCCGCTGTTCGAATACATGGCCTGGGGGCGATGTGCGTAAGAATCGGTTCGCAAAATTGCCTTCTACCGCATATGGGGAGACACATCATACCGTCTTCTTGATTCCTTGAAAGAAGCCTCTTTCGTCCCCGATCGCAGAGGTAAAGTGAGTTGGCTATACCTATACCTCTGTAAGTGGAGTGCGTTTAAGTAGAGTGAAACCAAGGGAAAAGAGAAAAAAAACAAAAAACATCCGGAGCCTATTATCCGAGTGTAAGTGGCTGGTTCCTAGGGACACCTACCAGTAGTGAACAGAACTTGTGTGGTAGGGGTCTGGCGGAAAATACATGTATAGGTTATTCGGCGCTCTAAGAGAAAAAACGCTTGGGGAGCTCTAGAGCCAGCTCAATCCACTTCACGAGCAAAGATGGACCTGAAAACGGTTCAAGGATACCATACCTCACACAATGGCAGTCAAAATTCTTTGAGATTAACTTAAATAGCGAGTTCCAATATTTGGCGCTAAAGGATTACTTTGAGTGTTTCTCTCGAATGCTCATTGAAACTAAAGCTTTAAAATAAGTGGAGGCGGGGGAACTCTTTCAGTAAATCAATGATCCGAGAGGTATGCTATGGAAAATCCAACAGTTTAACATCCTACCGTTTTATTAGTTAGCAATGTGTATCAAACCAGGTTCATGCCACGCCAGATTTCTACCTAAATCAAACCTACCTCAACCTCTCGAAGAGTGAAAAACACATGGCTAATATAAGCTCACTAATTGCAATCCTGGTTTTAGTGGACCTGCTAGTAGTAAGGTTAACGCTTCTAGACATATCGCTGGCACCAAGAAAATACTATTTCCTACTATCGTAGTGCAAAGGGCCTCTAGCTAATATCGTGAGATAGCCGTAGGAGGGAATGCATACCAACAAACCCATCCACTAGCCTCAATCTTGCAATCTATCTGCCGTGCCCGAACTCTCCCCGAAATAACAAGATCAATCAATTGACAAAAAATTAATGGGTGGTCGTGGCTGTAGAGTGAACGGTAGACACGTTTCGAACTGGTAATAATTTGTAGATGAGAAAGTATTTCCAGGAACCTGGGTACTGGAAGTGGCTATAATATTAATCAAAGCAGCCGAGCAGGAGTTATAACAAGCATTCAAACCTTTACCCAGCAAGCTCATCGGTGACTACCGCTTTCCAATATACACATTCCACAATCCCCGCTCGGACCCCAAGCTCACTCTTAGATGACCAATTGGTTATGGATCCTCTGGGCAGATCCAAAACCACGCTTCAGCCAAACCACACCGGTACCCCAGAAGATGACAGGAAGCCCCAACTACCCGGGGGTTATGGGTAAGTCTGGCGAACCCATCCTGATTAGTTCGTTGGCCAATCAGCCAATCATGGGGTTGAGTATGGTGTGTGTTTCATTGTGCCAGGGGTTCGCCAGATCTTTTTCCACCTCGAAAATCGAGCCAAGATTCGCTGTCCCTATGGTAACACACACACCTAATTTTTGCGCGTGCGAGACAAAGTTCGCCGTACTTATTATGCTCACACCCTAGCACATATGTCCCACATACCACTACACGATACAAGATATCATAGCTCCAGCGAGCCAGAGGAGAACATCATCCACCGGCCCGGGGGTGAACCACCCGAGCGGATCCAAAGCTCGGTGGGGTTGCCCAAGTTAGGGAACCCGAGCTGGTTTAGGTTTGCCCTCGAGCTACCCCTCGTGACCAATGATAAAAATCCCTAGGACCATTCTAGTATCCTAGGTCTAATCCGGAAACGACCGAGCAGCAACGGCGTTTTGATGGGGGAAATCCTGCAAGTATACAGTACTCATCAGCAGTCGCCTAGCAGGTGTGCCGCGGTGCGCCACGTTCGTTGTCAGAGGCAAGTTGATTGACCATGAAGGATCTGGGGGACACCCGGTGGTGCTGCCTGTTTTGTGATGGAATTCTCCTAGTGAGATTCCTGTACCGCACACTCACAGCAGCGTGTGAAAGGTTGTTATGGCCTTGTAGTGATAGCTATCCCTTAGTCTGTCGGGTGCGCCCAAGAAATCGGCGCTAGGGAGAAGCACTGTTGGATGATAGAACCGTAACTTGCGGCACGATACTGATAATATTATTAGAAAAGCTTCCTCACACTGTAAGGTGACATGAAACCAGCAGGATCGCGGGTTGGTGGGAGGTGGAGGAGGGAGATGTTGGATATGATACTATCATACCCGCGTGGCAAGACCAGCCCTACGAGAATCAAGAGCCCTCAGGTAAAATTTATCGTTCCTAATTATACGCAAGGTGGGGGATTGGTCTAAGAAATCCTGCCTACTCCTCTGATAGTGTGCTCACTAGATTTATGTTGCATGCGACGCGCAATAGGGTAGAGAGCTCGCTCACCCGGATTGGATATTGCAAGCTCTTGAGATTTATGGTGCCGGCATTGGTAATCCTCAGACTTTGGTCGATATACTAGTCCAAGCCCAGTATAGTTTGGGAATCATCTTAATGAGCAAACTCTCCAAATAACCCCATTTTTACCAATAACATATTTGAGAAATTCCTCCCCATGTTCATGACCTAGTGCTCACTTGGGAGCTTACATGAAGAGTTTCAAACTTTACCCGCCCATCTACAGGCACGGTCTTCAATCCTTAAGTTCACATGCTGCACATGGAGGATCCGCTAATAGCGCTCTCTTAAATCTTTCTAGGCTGTTTCTTGCCTTGGGGGCGGGGGAGAGATGATAGTCGCTATCCCTACTCTCTCTTCCTTGCACTCCCACCAGAGTTCCCGATCTCGAATTTGTTTCTCCTTCATCCCCCCCTTTTTTGAGAGAGGGGGAGAGAGATTTTAGTTCTCGAATCAGTCAAGAAACATCCTAAAGTCGGATTTCCCTACTCAATAACGGCCTCTACGCAAGTTTATAAAAGTACGGAGATAGCATCTCAAGCAAAAGACACTTTTGTCCTCTCCTTGGATGCATGTTTGATGCGATTGGCCCCCCATTCTAATAGTAACAGAAACTCCCAACTCCCTACCTCCTTTTTTTCATTTTTTCATTTTTTTATTTTCAATGTTTGTTTTACTGAGGACTGTGCTATCAAGACCGTATGTCTGGGTATCATGCAGGTATCCCCTAAGTGTTGTCAAGCAGTTTCCTAGTGATACAATACTGATACGCGTACAGATTGTTTGGAAATTTTAATGATAGATTCCCCGAATCGCAAGACCACTTACGTTAGTGGCATGGAGGGGGGATTTAGCCTTTGCGGGTTTTCTCTCCACTCCCTTTCATGTATTCCCCGCTGACAATAAGTGGTTGGAGATATGAACTAAATTATTTCGACACCTGCTTACAGATTGGCCACGTTGTTTGCACTCCATCACACATTATCACGATCTAGCATAGACCTTCTGTATTATACCTTCCAACCCTGGAATTAGTATGGGGATCATGAGGAGCTTGTGGACCTTTGGCTCATACATTCACACTTCAAAACGCTAAGCAAACCTTGCGATTCAAGGCTAGCGGTGTGAAAGATCCCAACTCTACCTATGCCATGCGTTTCCCCATTGGTGTTCGGAAAGCATCCTCACATCCGGGAGGTATGATACCCTTCATTTGAAACTCTTTGCATCCCATTCCAATCCTCAATTCCCAGCCCTCATAGTCCTTAGGATATGATAATCCCTCAGAACTAGCAAAACAGTTGGCAACTTTGGCACATCATACCCCGCTGCAGACACATTCGTTAGCTCTATGCAAGCAGTACTTCATTCCCGTATGGATGGGGTTCGTGAACTGTGAATTTCGAAGGATCGCTATACTAATCGCGCATCCTCTGGCTGGCACTAACCGTGATTCTTTCTCCGATCTCTAAAGCTCCGGGTGGTGGTGGTTATTCACTTCCAATAGTGTCATGACAATCGTCGTTGTTTTGGCTGGATCCTTCCTCCTTCCTAATGGCCCCTCAAACTCACAGGCAGACCACAAAGAATAGGACGGAGAGAATTGAAAGAGCTATGCCCACGGGATTAACACTAGAGAAACCGGGAACATTTAAAACTTGACCCTTATGGATATCCACACTTACTTATCCGTAAGTACTCCGATTGGGAGCCTTGATCCCGAGTCGTTAGCTACCTGTCCTGAGGTAATTTCAGATCAAATCCAGCACTTTAAGGGCAGGGCATGGTTTTAGTCCCAAAATCCTAATAGTTGGTATCCTCTCTTGCTGAAGTTGGGCAAGCAACTACTGAAACCAATAGGTTCACTGCTGAACAAATAAACTGACTGTTTTTACCGGTATCTTGTTCGCATTCTCTCCTCGCGCATGACTTCTAACTCGACCCTACCGATCCCTATTGGGTCATATGTTCTCCAAATTGTGGCTATGTTCTTTTTCGCTCACACTACAGGCAAGACTGTGGGGCCCTGTTGGTTGGTGACTATCCAGTTTATGACAGCTATAGTAGGCCGCATCATTCTGTCTACCTGACCGTCTAGCTCCTCGAAAAAAATGACCGATTTCCACCTTCTACTTCTGGGCAATCCCGCAGGTCCAATTCTTGCTGTAGGTTGCAAACCCGGCTACCCTAAGTACTTGTGTGGTTTCCACGCTGACTAGTGCTGATATCCTAGGTTCTGTTGGCAGAAATCTGTACTAGTGATGCCGAACAGATAGCCACAACCATTGGCATAGCTGTGACCTTTGTTTATGCCACTCGTTCATTTGCGAATAGTATATCCCAAGATATTCCTCACATCTCATCCCTTGGACTTACCTACTAAACTCCAAATAAATATCCCATCTACCCCGCTCCAGAAGCACCTAATTATCTAGTCGGTTACAAGGCCGCTGCAGTGTTCGGTGCTGTATGCATCTACACAGCTCTGGTCATAAGGAGGATGTGGAGACGAGATATGCAGGTTCTTCGCAAACCCTCCCAGTCTCTTGGCCAATTTCCATGCTCCACAGGTCAGCGCAATCCCTACTCTCCTGATCCCCCCCCCTTAGGAACAAAAGCAAACAAGGTGCTGAAGCCACTCAATTGTCGCAAGACAACATATTGAAAATAGTCCGACATTGTTTCCCCAGATTTTTAGGCAGCCCCTAACGAAATGACTGCGTCGGTGGGGAACACCTCCTAGGCTGCGCCGGGTGAATTTCAAATGTATATATATATATCTCTTGAAATTCACGGTAGGTCCCTGTGAGAGGTTCGGTTTCGTCAAGGCCTGACCCACACGCAACACCAGCAACGATCGATCTTTGTTTCCAGGTGCGCACACGAAGCTCGGGTTCCAGTTGGAAATGGCTCCAGCCCCCTTAGTATTCCCTAACGCAACGACGCATCATTAACAACAGGGTACAAGTGCGACGTGTCATGGGAGAGAAAAATTTGATGTCTTTCATTATCTTCAAGCGATTCGCACACTGCGTTGTTGAGTTCCCATCTCGATAGACAAACACATGCCACTTTACGCCTCTTGTTCCCAAATAACCTTTAGGCCTCTAAAAAAAATTAAGGGCAGTGACATGCTGATCTATTTAACGGAGTACGAGTACAATAGCACACCTAACATCAGTACGAATCAGTACGAAACAGCTTAGCACTAATAAACCATGCTCAAGTTTCCTCTCCTAGAATTACGTTGTTGTTTGGCTTTTTTTTCTTCTTTTTTTCTTGCTTTTTTTTCTTCACCCCTATGGCCCGTCATATATGACCTGTATCACCTTGAAGTTGGAAGGCTGCGAGATACTGTACTATACTGTACTAGTACAAGTACTGTGCTCCTACCGGGTGCAGCCGTACCGTACGCATTGCATATTTCCTTCCACGACTGGTCAGAGCTTGGTCAATTTGAACCGCACCGACAGCCCTTTTGAATCATCATGCTTTTTACCTATATCAGCCTACAAAATCCATCGATCCAGACAGCATGATACATTTAGGATGAAACTTAAAACATTTGATACAGTACCTTTTTAAAACTTCCTCTGCTCAAGTATCATCATAGCACGCTGCGACGCGAAGCAAGACTCGCTACTCTATGGATACCAACTAACTGTATCACATGTTGTATAGAGTAACTTACCCCACAAGTTGTTTGCGGGAAGGTTGAAAAAGGGAAAAGAAAGAACAAAAAAGAAGAATCAATAATGGCGAACGATGGAAGAAAGGCAGCAAGAAAGGAAGGAAGGAAGGAAGAAAATAGGGAGAGAATGTAGAGGGGGGGGAGAGAAGGAAAAAACAAATTTTCAACATTGCTGGCAAACCAACCGCATAACCCTTTTAGACGAAGGTCCCATGTGCCTGGAGAACCCAGGCTAACTTAACTCATGGTGGTTGCTCTAAATTTACTTGCCCAAACCCACACTCTCTCCCCAGTACGGTACCGGTAGTCTAACGCCAACCGAAATAACGACTTCAGTACCAGTCAAAGACCAGCGAACGAAGGAAAAACGCCAAAACCGAATCCATCCCCAAACCAACCAACCAATCATGGATTAAATCTCTCTCTCTCTCTCTCTCTCCACTATCTTTTTTTTTTTTTTTGGTTTCAAGTCGGAAAATAAGTACTAGTACAGTACTTGTAAGAAAAGAAAGAAAGAAAGAAGAAAAGAAAAAAATGTGACACATCTCATTGGTAACTTGGCAAACCACGCATCTGAGATTGTACATTTTCTGGCGGCATAGTTTCTCTCTCTTTCTCTGTTTCTTTTTTTTTTTTTCTTCTTCGTTTTTTTCTTTTCTTCTTCTTCTTCTTCTTTCTTCCTCTCCTCCTCCTCCTTCTCCTTAGAAAAAAGCGATCCGGGGAAGGAAGGGAAGGAATGAGGAGTAATCATAATCAGCGCTGGCGGAAGAGGCAACAATTATCACTTACCTCCCTTCGTAATTGGGAAATCTTTTAGGAAAAAATGCGGATGGATGGATGGATGGATGGATGGATGGATGGATTTTGTTCCTGAAAGTAGGCTGCCAAAAACAAAATATCATATTCATGATTTTCCTAGCGTGTGCAAAAAAAAAAAAAAAACCCCTTTCGTTTCCGATCAATCAATCAATCAATCAAAAAATAAAAATAAAAATAAAAAAGCCAGTTGTGCTAACAAGGCTGGGAAATAAAAGAAAAGAAAAGAAAAAAACTAACTAACTAACTAACGTACGCATATCGAGAATGACAGACAGACAAGACAGATAAGTTAGAGAGGAATGAATAGAGGAACAATTCATACACACGCACACGCACACACACACACACACACACACACACACACTCCCTCTCTCCCCGATTGTGATGTTGTCAATGGCGAGGAGGAGGAGGAGGAGGATGGTAAGAAGAGTGAATAAGGTATGATAGTAGGTCGAAAGGGGGGGTTTTTTTTTTTAAAAAAAAAAAAAAAAAAAACACTAAGGGTAGTTGAGGTAAAAGAGAGGCGATGAATAGAACGAGAGAAGAAAAAAAACACCGGCTTTACCAACATCACTTTGAGAGAGAATAAAAGCGAAAAAAAAAGAAAAAAAAAGAAACATTGGAAAACTCAAAACAGCTACATTTCTCAAAGAATTTGTTTCGAAAAGGGAAAACACACACATATTCCATCCATTTTCACCGAACCAAGACACCCGGTCTGGAAAGAACTAAAAAAAAAAAAAAAATAAAAAAAAAAGGCGAAACAGAAACAGAAACAGAAACAGGAACGTCGAAAACATGAGAGTAAAGAGAAATTCAAGGAAAAATTCGTAAAATCGTATGGATGCACTCATGTCTCCCCCCTCCCCTCTCCCCCTATGGTTTTTGCCTTGATGCGTAGGAAGAAGGATGGAAGGATGGAAAGAATAGAAAAGAAAGAAAAGAAAGAAAAGAAGAAAAAAAAAAAGGCCTATTTTTTCTTCTTTACATCTCTTCTTCTTCTTCTTCTTCATTGCTTTCAAGCTTATATTTTATTCCTACTTGCCTCACTTATGAGGCATTGAGGTCGATTCCGCAGTAGCGGCGAAGGGCCGACGAAATATCGTCCGAGGTGCAAACGGTCAATCTGGTATTCGTCCCCTCAGAGGTTCCACGGACGGACAGTTCGGGAACCTTGGTGACCTCGAAGGAGTCGTTGATATCCCTATTGCCTGGGGCGCTGAGATCAATTGCGAGGAAGGATACCGCATGAGTTCTGGGGTTCCTGGATACATCTTGGACCGCACTGTTTAGGTGGAGGTTTTGTTAGCTTTGGGCAATTGAGGTGGTGGTTGGTGGTGGTGGTATAAAATGGAAAGGGTTGGTGGATGGGGGAAGGTACGTCAAAGTTTCCACGCAGCACGGCAAGGGGGTCATATAGAAGTAGAGAATAACGTATTCGAAGCGATCGTCTTGTAGGTGTGTGGTCAATGCCACTTGATTGTCAATCTGAGTATACATTTTGTTCGGGGTGAGGATATAAGTGAGGATATAAATGAGGGTATGATAATGTGATAGTAATAGCAGCTGGTGGTTGTGAAAAAGTTGAAGGCAAAGGCGTGGAAGGCGGCGAGCCTTTATATCTCGAGATTGAAGAGTGAGAAGGCGTAGAAGAGTCCAGTTAAAATTGGGAAGCTTGTCCTTTTCTATTCTACTGTACAGAATGAAAGGAAGTCGAAACCAGGACGAAGGAGGGGGGGGGGGATTTATCTTTGTCCAATTCATCCCAAACAACGTCCATCTACACAATCCATCACTCTCACTCTCCATCCGTCCCCCACACATCAACTCCCACCCACGCATGGCACGCACGCATAGCACGTCTCTCTCTCTCTCTCTCTCTCTCTCTCTCTCTACCGTTCTGCTCCCCTCTGATTCACTTGCTCGCCCGCTCACTCGCCCGCTCATCTAACCACCCAGTAAGTTCAATTCTTACCAAGCCAGAGAAAAGCAATGCAGCCATCTTAGCTAACTACGTCGGTTGTGAGAGACAAGCGGGGATAGAGAGGGGGAAGGAAGAAAAAGGAAAAAAAAGTATAAAAAAACGCACACCAGATGCTGTCCTGCATGATATGTCTGTCGTGTTGCGAATACCTCAGTTTCCATCACTATCACCATCACCCCTCCTCCCCTTTTCCCTCCCCAGATCCCCAACCTTTTTCACCACCCCCTTCTCTCGAGGGACCGCCGCCAATAAAAGCAACACACATATTGACCAGTAACTAAATAACTCCGTAAACAAAGCTAAACAATAGCACAGGAAGGCAGAAAGAGGGCTGAAAAAAAACAAAATAACATATAGTTTCTTACTCGCACCCGCCAGAGCATACATACACGCACACAAAACATACGATAGAGGGGGGGGGGAGACGGAACCAGAGGGAATAGAGATAGGGAGCGCAAGAAGGCCCTACAGATAGACATGAGCAGACACGCATATTTTACCACGCGAGTGGGTGGTTTTACCCTCACCGTACGGGCGGGTCGAAGTGTCTTTCGTCTAACCACTATAAGTTTGGCGCCATCAGTAATGAGGGTTACCGTACAAACCACACCGATACAGTACCCCCGACTATCGATAAGGTGCCCAGCTCCAACCTTCTGTCCACCCCCCCTTGATCAATTCCCCCGCCGCTTCTCGTGGACGGACAGAGGGAAAGGAAGGCGGAAGGGAGTGGAGTGGGGGAATGGAATCAGACCACCTTACACTACTGTGGCTGTTGTTCTTGTGCCGGATATTTAGATCACACGTATTTCAACGAACTTTCCATCCTATCGAAACCGTTCCCATCATCGTCCAGTATGAAGGAAAGGGGGGGGGGGGAGGGAAGCACCCTGATCATCACAGGGGTTATAGATCGTCGGATGTACAGCAAGGATAAAAATCATCACCATTGCCATCGTCATACACGAAATAACAGTAAGGTACTCAAAACGAAAGCCCCACCCCTTTAGGGAGAGAAGTAACACCTTCTTAACGGTTTCATGACTGCTTTCCCCATCCTTAATTTTTCTCATCATCGACGCTTTCCTTCTACCCCGATGAATGTGGCGTGTATGTCGTGGTTAGGTTGGGTCAGGTCGTGCTTGAACCAGGATGTTGGATGATGGAAAGAAGAGAAATAAAATAATAAATAAAGGGCCTGTACGATACCAATAGAAATTTATCGAAATTAAATCCGAAAATTTTATAATAATCATTAACAGTGGTTATAATAATAACGTTACCGGTATGATGCCGGTATTCCCCTAACAAAAAAAAAAAAATGTTCCCCTTCAGCGGTCACGGCGGTGGGGCCCTGCCCCACAGATCTTGGAGAAACTTGGAACGAAATTTGTTTTTTCCGCGTTTTATGCAAAAGCATATTGACTTTTCAACCGCTAGAACCCGGTTAACTCGTATGCTAGCCGATACTCGAGTAATCATTCAGTGATAATGATTGGATGGGCGGCATTAAGAAAAAAAGCCTGTACCTAAACCCCCCTCTTCCTCCTCTTCAGCCCTAAAGCCTAATACTTTCTAGCAGGAATATTCACAACAAAAAGTATACGGAGAAAGATGAAATAAAAAATAAAAAAACTGCTTGTTTGCCGAATACTCCCCCAACAAAAAGAGCCTTTTACCAAAAGAAAAAAAAATATATCGAATAAAAGCGGCGTGTTGAATAGGTCCGAGGAGCTCCCGGGTGCAGCATTCCCCCTCACCATCGCTGAACAAGGCTGGGGGCGAAGTGATAGCGGTATGATAGCAGTTAGCAGTGGGTTTTACCTATCATACCATACGGCATGAGTGTGAAAAGCAAGTCGTCGCGTTCGGGGTACAGTACGAGTACAGCAACAGGAGGCAAAAAAGAATGGTTAGGGTTTGTTAGACTTGAGAGGATTGGATGGACATCCTGCCGTTGAGGCTCTATCTCTCTCCCTCCGGTGGGCTATCATAAAAAATCCCCACCGAGAAAAAAAATGTCATTGGGCGAGAATACGGCAAGAGGCGGGCGAGGTTGCGACACTTAAGAAGAGGGGGGGGGGGGGGGGGGAATATCATGGAAGGTTTGATTATGTATGCCTCTCCCACTTATTTAATTTTATTTATGATATTAATTTTTTAAAAATAAATGTATGTACTGTACCGCTCGAAAGGGCATGCATGAGGTGGAATGTCATCATACATGGTTATCATAAAATAATTGTTCCCTATTCACATGGTCCCCCCGTCAGTACCCGCCTGTCTCCTTCTTGAGGCTTAAAAGAATGTGGGGGGGGGGGGGGGGAAGGGGCGGGAAGGTGTTTCACGGGTCTTCAACATCATATTTTTTTCTTTTATAATACATATATATACACTTATGATATTATAATATTGTTATTTTTTTTTCACTTTCTTCTGCGCAGACGATATCATAGCTGGAATTGGGAAATCAGAGGCACAGTATGTTGGGGACTTACGGAGTCTTTGCATGATATTCTGACCGCATTTACTGGAGAAATCTACGATATGTTGTTGATTTTCTTTTCTTTTCTTTTCTTTTCCCTATCGCTTCTCTCGCCTACTGCTGTTGGCAATGGCTCTAACACCCGCAGAGTTCTCTGCTGTCAAGTTACAGCTGCAGTAAGTTTTGAGGTACCGGCGCATTTCGTACGGTCTAGCATGGAGGTGATAGTCTACCGGTAATGCTCTGAACCAGTCTGGGGCTAGCTTTAGTCTACTGAGTGCCGGTACCGGTACGAGTACTCGAGTAAAGGTATGATATTTGTATCATACCAAATACGGCGAAACGAGCCTCAGATCACTCCCTGAACCTCATTGTGGCGCCCTCAGGATCGCCCACAGGGTTTTAGACAACGCTACTCACGAGTCTCAAGCTTTTTTTTTACCACCGGATACCGAGAACCCTTCAAGTCTCACAACAACCCACGTCTTGCGCAATCCGAGTCCCTTTGAAAGAGTTCCCAGCATTCCCGCACCCTGGCGTCTCCGAGCGCACAGCACCCACACCAATACGCTTCCCTCCAAACCACCCCCCCCCCTCCCCATTACCGACTTTTCTTCCTTAATGTCACGGATTAAGTTAATCTCCAAGACAAAAAAGCGATCCGATGACCCCCAATTCCAGGTATGATACCTTACAGTACCCATCAATGCCAACCAATTCCCTCAAACGAGCGGAACTCATTCTACGTCAGCACGCTAGCTAGCATGGCACAACCCCTTACAGATCCCACAACGTTTCTTTCAAAGGCAAGAACAGGACCTCTTCATCATCATCATCATCATCATCATCACTAGATCGCTGAGTGAAGAGAAGAATAAGAGGAAAAAAAAAAAAAAAAAAGGAAAGAAAACCGCCAACCTTACCCCCCCCCCCTTTTTGAGAACACCAGAAACAGCTCTGCTCGCTATACCAAACAAAAAAGTCAGCAAATGGCTGCGTCACTCTCACAAATTGCACCGGCGCTTTTTGTCTTCTTCTTTATTGGGATACTCCTCGTTGTGGGATTTTGTCATTGCTGGAAGGCTTCCGCAGTGGAGAGGGCACAAGGAAGCGGCTTGGCGAGAATCATATCGACCTACTCCCAGACGGCCGCGTCAAAGCTTGGGGTAAAGAATGACTCACACGAGGAGTATATGGACAGGATGAAAAAGTAATTCGTCCAGCTCTTGCTTTTATTTATTATATTTTTATTTTTATTTTTATTTCTTAATTTTATTCCTTGGCGCGAACAGTTTTTCCTTAAGCTAAACAATCCGTTGTGTTGTTGATGTCAAGTCTTTTTTTTTTTTTTTTGCTTTCTTTTTCCTTCCCGAACTTATGAATAACTTAGTTCACTCTCCATTCAATTTCCTTTTCCTTTCCCCTCCTTTTCATTTTTTTTTTTTTTTTCATTTTTGCTTCTTTCCTCTTCTGCCCGATTGATCCGCAAACCAGGACGGACGTTATATAACACACCGTATTACTTTGCATAATATTAGGGCATTTGTCGGAGCTGTGGACAATTCACACGCGAACCTTCCGAGCAAGCGATCCACTATTCCTAGGGGCGTTGAGCAATGTGCTGTTGCTCTCAGACGCGCGCACGACCAGCTAACCACCCACTCAGATGGACAATCCAAAATGGAGAAAGGGTGGAGGGAAACGTGCCCATCGATCGCAGCTCTACCATCTGAGCAGCCCGGTTTTACTATGGGAGGACTATTAGCTCGTATCCACGATTCTTGAATGAAATAAAACCAACGCTGGCAAACGTGGGGAAACAGAATGAACAACAAGCAAACATTGTATGTATTGTTGTGTCACTCATTCCTTTTTTTCACTTATTTTTTCTTTTTCTCAATCGACCTGCGTGAGAAATAGGAAGAGCAAGCTCAGGGGAAGGGGAGAAAAAAACATTCTATTTCGAGCCACATAATTATCAAGAGATGAGAGATGCCATGATGCTTGTCTATTCCCCAAATATCGGCATAGGTACCGAATTCACGGCACATGCGTCAAAAAGGTTCTATTTATTTGCTGAATTCTTTCTCATAGGCGGTAAGTGGTAAGTGGCGAGCGAGTTTCCGGGGAAAGCAAGCAGGATCATCATAATACCGGTACTACAAAAAATTTCCCCCTCTTCCCCAACCACGTTGTCCCACAGGAAAATTCCCAACAACGGAGCCGATAAAGAAGAGAAAAACTGCGCATGTGGGGGGGGGGGATAGAAGGAATAGCGCTCGAGTATTTATCGGTCTACTACGGTAGGTGCATATTACAATCCCTCCGGTTGGTAGAACTAGCCCCGATATTCCCCTCTGATCTGATCACGCGCAGAGAGCACGACCTCAGGACCTCCCATGCAATCACTACGCCATACCGGTATTTCTCTCCGGAGCTCTGACCTTTATTATGGAGCAATATACCTTAGCCCCCAACCTCTAACTTGTCACCCTCTCATTCTCAGCCCCCCTCCACCCCTTCTTCCTCTACGGTAAGCCAAGTCAAGTCAGTGCAGCTCGCTCGCTCAAGATAGAGAGATCTTTGATACGATAAGGATATCCGGGGTAGCTATACATGACAATATTGCGGCGTATTATATAATACCCTAGCTTATCTATCTGCCTCATCGCATAGGATTTCCTTAACCTATGCATATATATACGTAGACTACAGGTACAGTACAATGTCATGTACTGTACTTACATACTCAGCAGATAGCATCAGTAGCGCAGAATCACCAGTACTCATGATGTGACATTTGTGAAAGAAAAAAAAAACAAAAAAAAAACACAGACTGCTATTGCATACCACCAAAATTCTGAGGCTCTAGCCAATTTTCCCTAGTACTTGAGTATGCAATAGCAGTCCGTTTCACAAACGTCACAACACCGTGAGTGATTGAATCGCCTGCCGTGTCGCTATCATAATATGTCGCTCGAGTTGCCTCCTTCGGTAAGGTCTCATAATGAAAAGGGGGGGGGGGGGATTTTTTCTTCGTTTTTTTTTTTCTTTCCCATCTTTCGGAAAGGCTGAACAACTCACTTTTTACGAGCACAGTACTATATATACAGTAACCCGTATTTCTCACAACCACTTTTTTTTTTTTTTTTTTTTTTTTTTTG
>JACCEG010000032.1:290138-324772 GCA_014065205.1 Tuber brumale | reverse complement strand
TATAAAAACACAAATTTTTTTTTTTTTTTTTTTTTTTTTTTTTCCCCTTTCGCTGGCTTTTTTTGTCACTTTCGTGTTCCGCTCGGCTTTCTGAGGATTGTCATGATCGGATCGTGCCTTTCTCTATAAAGTTGTATTGTACTGTACAGTACTAGTACCATACTCGAGTAAAAAGTATCATACATAATGAGAATAATAATTAGAATAATAATATTATTGAATTTTTATTTATTATACGCTACTTGCACCCCGGAACACGCACTCCTACCGGCCGCCGGTCGGGGTCGGTTCCGAAAGGCTTTGTGCACTGCGCACAGTATTGTATTGTATTGTATTGTATTGTACTATCATTGCAACCCCGCTTCCTAACTTAACACACTGCACCGCACCGCAACTAACAAGTGTAATTCCACATGTCTCCTCCCCCCCTTCCAGCCCGATTAACCAGGCCCCGCGTTGTTCGTGTGCACGGGTACTCGAGTAGTGCCGAGTCCAGTTCCGCCTAGTCACTTGCGTGCGTGCCTACGTGCCTGTGTGCCTGCGTGCGTGCCTGCGTGCGGGTGGCGGCTCGCGATACAATGACGTCGGTGGCGGTGTTGTACCCTTCGGCTGGGTCTGTGCCTTTCTCTCTCCCTTCCTGATGCTGGTTCTTTCTCGGAGGGGAGGGCATGCCTTGGGCCAATTCTGTTAAGACAAGTGCCTTTGTTTTTGGTAAAGTAAAGTGTAGTTAAATGAAGTGTAGTGGAGTAAAGTGAAGAGGAGTGCAATTGTTTTGTTGGTGGAAAACAAATAAATGGGGCCATTATGCTTGACTAGATTGTGGTATTGTATTGTATGGTATGGTATGATGGTAGACTTACAAATTGTGTCGTTTTCGCTTTAAAGAAGGGAGGAAAGAAAGGAGGAAAGAGAGTTGCGAAGAAAGAAAGGAATGGATGGATAGATCAGTAATGAAAGTGAAAAATGGAAAAAGCCCGGCGTCCCTATTTATATAGTCGAAATTGAAAGAAGAGGGAATGGGGGAAACGATAACATCATGAGTCATGCTAAATGAAAACGAAGGGAAAAAAGATTCCGAATAGAGGTGCTCCTCCGACTAACCATCTGAAGACCCGAAAGATTACAACTCTTCCCTACCCCATCAAAAAAATATCACTCCCCAACCTTCTTTAGCCCCTCCTCCTTCTTCTTCAACTCCTCCCTCCTCCCCTTCTCAATCTCCCCATCTGCCAACCTAATCCTCTCCGCCTTCAACTTCTTGATAAACAAATCCTCATTCATCTCCCTATAGCCGGCCACAATCATTGTGAGCATGATGCCCAAACTGGGCAGGTACCCCAGCACATAGACGTACACGGGGGAAGCATATCTAGATAGTGGGTTTATGTCGGCCTCCCAGGAACACGCGATAGCGAAAACAACGCGGACGAAAGCAAAGGTGATGCAGATTGGGATCTTAGCGGGGATGCGGCGGGATAGTGGCTTGTAGTAGTGGATGCTGACGCAGAGTGAGAACACAATTATCAGGAGGGCGATGAGTGAGAAGACTGCGGAGGTGCGAAAGCGGGGGTCGGTTATGGCGGACTTGAAGCCTTTGCGGATGGGGTTCCAGGAGCGGAGGATTGAGAGGAAGAATGTCTGTTTGTTTAGTTAGGGTCCAACCCTAGGAGTTAAAGGGGGGGGGGCATACGAGAAATGCAAACAAGTAGAATACTAATGGAACATAAAACTCGATCTTAGATCGCCTATCCTCCTGCGAAAGCTTGAAGGGGCTACTCTCCACGGTCTGTCGTTCCAGGAACGACCCCCAATGCCTTGTTGTTTCCCAAACGGCCGCAAGAGTTGTTGGGACCATAACCCAGTAAAACAACACAGACAGGATGAACGGCGTGCCCATGAGGTAATCCCTATCGATATCAATAGCTGTGAATCCACTCATCATCCCGCAAGCGCACGTAATCAGCAGCCAGTACCACTGCCACCGCCTTGACACCAGCCGGAACCGCTTCTCTAGTGGTAGGTGCGTAGCACCGTGCTTGCGGAGGTGGACGCAGACGAAGACGATTGCCACCGCGTAGAGCACCGCGAAGGTGATCCCTAGGGCCCCCCGGGTGGCAATAGGGTTGATGGGAGAGTCGCACTTGGTTCCATTGAACACACTACCGTTCGGTGCTATCCAAGGCCTATAGATATCGAAGACGAGGTAGCAACGGGAGCTGTTGGAGAGGGTGCCATTAGAGTATATTCCTTTTCAGGGTTGACCCACATTAGTTTGTTAGAAGTTGAGGAGAAGGTGGGGGGGGGGGGGGCAAGACCACACCATAATTGAATTCTCGCAGAAGCGTTTCGTTAAACACCTGACCCCCGAACTGAATGTGTGACGAGTTGAATGGTTTCGCCATTGCTGCTTTGTTTGCCAAAATCGCTTTCGTTTTGGTTCTAAAGGTCTCGTGTTTGCTCTGTATGTTTGTTTGCTGACTCGCCGGCAGCAGATGAGGAGGTGATTGCCCCAAGTCAGGTCAACGGGGCCTTTAATGATCGGATACTCATCGCCCCGAGGGATCCAGTGCGACAGGTACTGTACAGTAATCCAGGCGGATAATTTGCCCCGGAGTATCATACAATTCAGCACAATTTCGTACTGGGGTAGGATGGAGTAGCCGGAAACAAATAAAAATGAGCGAAATGGAGAGAAAGAGGGATGGAAAAGGGAAGAAGGGAAAAAGAAGGGAAAAAGAAAAAAAAGTGTTGCGGGGGCCCGGCAAGCGCGTTCCGGACCCGGTGACCGTGGTTGTCCAAGACATTACTCTAACCCCGTCTCTATTTACGCTTTTTCCCGCAATTTGGCACGGTACCGGCATTATACCTATTGCTATGGGGATGTTGAGAATCTTGAGGAGGCAGCAAAAAAAAAAAAAGGCTTGGATGATCTTGTAAAAAAGTCTTATGTTTACACAGCAACGGTATCATACCGCAGTCTACCGCACTCGGCATGATAGAGGGTTTGAGTTTATTAGAGCACAGTTAACCTACTCACAGGAGCTTTCTTCACGACTTCAGGAATAATGGCTTGGCAATTTGGGGGGGCCCAGCTACATTCTTAGCGTTTACAATACGCTATCCGATCCAAATAATCCGCTATCATAGGTGTCTGCCAGCAGCCAACCCTAGCCTACCACCTCTTTTAAACCCCCAAAGGAAAACAAGAAAAAAACAATTGGAAACAAAACACCACTCTTCCTTCACATACCCCCACCCTCCTCCCGCTCTAGATAGCGGGCTTCATATTCTTCCAAAGGGGTTTCGTCTAAATCTTGACCCACCGCGGAATCCGAAGGATGTTCAGGACTCGTTGCAGAAGTGACGGACCCATCGCTGGGCTGTGTGGTGCTGGTGGGTGCACAGGTGCCGTTTTCATGCCCTTGGGGCGTTTCCAATACCGGAGATCTTCTCTGTTCGGGAGCCGCTGGGCCGTCGTCATTGCTAGACTGGTTTTTCTTGGACCCCGGAGATCTCCCATGCTCGGAGGAGCTTGATTCAGGGCTTGCACTACTGCCCCCGCTTCTGCTGCTGTGGCCCAAGCTTCGGCGGGTTCGGCGGCGCCTTGTCTGCCTCCTCTGAGATATCGTGTCTAGTATCTTATTAACACTGGTATACATGAAAAGGCAGGAAAAAGGGAATCAACACTCAGGCCTGGCCCTCAAAGCACACCCCATATGCCTCCGGGGAGACGGTCTATAAGTATCCTGGAATGCCGTTTCTGTCTTGACGAAATGCCGGAATTTCTTTAAATGCCTTTTGGTGGCCCTGGCGTCCCCGAACTCCCTCCCGCACATCAAACACTTCCCGTCGTCTTTTTGGGGCATTAGAAGGGGTGTGCGGCAAACGCAGGTTTATTAGGATTCACGAGAAAGGAAATTGAAAGGAGAGGGGAAAGGGCTCACATTATATCTGCCCCTTCTGTCTCTCCCTTCTCTGAGTGATCACTGAAGCGGAATGGGTGGATGGGGGATGGAGGAAGGGTATAGGCAAAAGCAGAGGAAACCTGAGCAGAGAAGGCCAGTTGGCAAAGCCAGCTTGTCAGTTGGGCTGGCACTAGTGCTGGGGGTGGGGGTAACAAGCAATAGAGGAGACAATGCCATGGAGCTAATAACATGCGCGGTCGTCCGGGAGCTTGGGATAGTTTTTCTTTTTTTCATTTTTTTTTCATTCTTTCATTTTTTTCAATCGATTAAGAATCTTAATCAATGATACTACACCTACTTGGCAGACTACCACACCTATGTGATCGCAAAAGGTGATGGAAAAACCGGCACTATGGCTACGTGATGAAACCACGGATATCAGCATTCAGGGACTTCTGTGAGTAGTAATCACCACCCAGATGCAATGCAACTCACCGTCTTCCCCCTCCCGTCTCCCACTTCTCGCCCACTTGCCGTGTTCCCATCGACCTTATTTGCGGCGAACGGTTTGAGGAATTTATTTGTTAAATGGAATAACGCGATTGTGGGAATCGCTGGTTCACATTTCTTGTGAATAAACGGCTGATAGCTGTGTAGTAGTTCGATAGCGTGAAAATACGGTAGTCTCTGGTACAGTACTGTACAAGTAACACTCTCTATTTTATGTCGTAAATTACTTGAGCTGTATGTCAGCACCAGTGACGATGTTTCTTCGCAGAATTGGCTGTAGGTAGCGCTTTAGCAAGGAAACGATGGGCGTCCTTCTCCTACAGGTGCCAGCTTTTCGTCGAAATCACTCGATCCTCTAAGTGCAATACCCGTGGACAATATATACGGAATCCTTACGGTATACCCTTGATAGGATCAGCAAAGGTTACAACCACGTATTTCGAAAATTACAGAGGTCCTCACTATAACCCCCAGCTCTCCCTAATGAGAAGAGAATATTTGGCAGATATTTTGGATGATAATGACATACTTGTAGTAGGGAATATACACCACCACGCGAACTCGACAAATGTATCCCCACCTGGGCCTCTTTCCCACCGAGGAGTAATTGAGCCTCATAAATATAAACCAAACTGCTATTATCTGAATCGGGCACTCATGGATGGTGCATACTGGTGCCGAATAGCAACCTCTCAGAATCCTGGAGAACAAACGCTTTATCTGTTGTGCTGTAGGTTATGCCATCCTATTCTATGGCTACTGTTATCCTACAAGTGTCATCCACTAACCCGCGAACCACACTTCTGATGCGATGGGAGATACATGTATCTCAGCTACAAAAGTTTCGCAGATCTCCTACGCTATGTCATATGTCACAAGACACACCTATCCATCAATTTATGGCCCATCTACCTGCTCACTAATTAAGCCAATCTCCAGTCAATCAGGAACCAGGCACAAACCCACCTCCGAAGAAAAGGGAAAAAAGTGTTGGTGTAACAAAGATTCCCACGGATACCTCCATCAAAACAAAAAGAGAAACACAATAATCAAACAGCATAATCCACAGGGGCAGAAGCAACGGTTAGTCTAGCCAACCGCATTCAGGTAGTATTTCATATGCCCCAAGCGGAAGCTGTCTAAAAGGGATTGGGTTGACATAAAATATCCTTGTGGATGCAGTCCCAGTACTTCATTTATTATCACTCGAAAAAATGCAGGCAGAATGATTGGGGAAACAAGAGCCTCACAACACACACAGCAGGCCTATCCATTCTGCAGCGAAAGGGTATATCGTAAAGCCGGTGGTATGGCAGGCTAGGCTAAAGTGATCTACATTACAAGAGAAAATACTTTAAGGGGTTTACAGCGGAATACCAAGTTGGGAAAGCACTACCTTGATGACATCGTCATCCCCACGAGGGAATTTTTCGTAAGCCTTGATCCAATTCCGCAATGGCTTCTGAATCGCCGACCGGAGTACGCTGGTAGCTGATTGTATTCCTTCTGGGGCCTAGGACTGGTGCGCTTGAGTGTGGGCTTAGCCTTATATATTTCCGAGAGCCTTGTGCATTGTCAAATTATCCCACCAATAGTTACAACCTTCTACCTTCTTACCCGGGAGATACCCAAATCTAGCGACTTTTTCCAAATAGCCAAGTCGAGCATGTGCACAGGTACTCCTGCCATCGGGCTGAGATTGAATTGGCGCAAGATTGAAGGTTCTGAATCAGCAGAGGGGCACAGATGGTACTCCATCATAGTATCAATTTTTCTCCCCCGTTCCCCAACTTCTCCTTCCCCTACCTCTTCGCACCCGATACCGCAGACGCCTCCAGCACGGGGTAGGTGAACAAAATAAACCAAAAGCAAGCTCTCTGCTCATACGAAAGTCCTGCACACAAAGAACATTGCCATAGTGGAGGAGACGCTGGTATTTTTCCGAGGCCAAAATAAATAAATAATATCCTTGCGATTACACCGCTGGCCAAAAGGAGCACCACTCAAAGCCGACGAGCTCACTTCCCAACACTCCGACTAGTCGGGCGATAATTTATCTTCACTCAGCCAGATAGCAGCTAGCGCGGGAGAGAAGTTATCGGGGAACCCAGGAAACATTGTTGAGAACGTGAGGCCAGGGGAGATTCTGCTGTTACGAAGGGACCACACAAGCTGCCGTGAGAACAATGCCTCGTATCCAAACGTGCAACATTCCCACCTGCTCGCCGTTCCTTGGATCAATACCAAGTTCATTGGCCCTCACTCGAGAAATATCATCGCCGGAAGGATAGGTATAACGGTGAATTAAAGGGGCATGCATGAAGTTGAAGTACTGGGAAATTTCAGATAGCTTTGCTGGCTTCCATAGAATCCAGTGATGTTGATTTTGCGGCAAGCCCCGAGTCAGCAGGTGCGTAGCCCACATGATCGCTCGATGAACCCACTCCTCCTTTCTATCACGAGCGGCCTGAACCGAAGGCGCCCCTGCTGACGGCGACCCCAGGTCGGGAGAAGAAAGCTCATTCGAATACAGGTCTTTCCAGCACTTCATTGACCTGTTCCTACATATTACTGGTGCCCATGGTTTAAGGGGGGAGTCTAAAGCAACGAATTCCGTGAATGGGAATAATAACATGGAAACCATTAATGATTAATATCTGCAGAGCGAGTCTGCATACACACACGATCCCTCCAATGCAAGAGAAGAAAGAAAAAAACCTCGGAGTACGATGCGCCCAGAAATTTCTGTGCAATCCACCTCCGGAAACCCCAGTGGGGCCGGAACTTCCGCAAACCCAAAACTTCCGTTTTCTCACAAAAAGACATCTCCGGCAGCAGCCAGGCAGCACCACCTCCACCAACCATTGGAATCTATACAGGCGCCCTAACAAGTACAGCAAGGAATTCAAATCCCTAATGCCATCGGTCCCTTCGTCTATCCTAACCACTTTGTAGTCCACGATGGCCGGCCCAACATGCAGACACTCCTCTATGCCACGACAGAATAGCCGTCCCGTTATGAATTCGGCTGGAGATGAATGAGAGCACTCGATGGCTTCATCCTTACTCACTCGCCCCAAATGCCTTGCTGTGATCTTCCTGAAGGGGGGCAAAGAAGCCCCGGGAGCAGGGCAATATATTCCTGTTAGACCCTACATATTGGTACTTTTGAGCGCACGGTCAGGAGCCCGATTAGCTAGATGTTCTATCATATGCCACCCCCGAAGATTGTCAAGATGCAGACAAGGAAAACAACCCTCGCACTTGGCCGTCTAGAAGAAGCCTTCCGAAATTTAGGTTAAGCCTTCCTTTCTTCATCGAATCATTAATTTCAATCACCACCAACCCATACTGAATTATTCACCCTCCGGGGACATGGATATCAGCTCCCCATGGAACTGCGAGCGAATAACTTAACTTGCCATTCATCGTGGGAAAAAAAAAAAACCTCCACGCCCCCGAGAAGAATGGGATAACATCCACATCACGACACCTCTGGATCCTGCATAAGCATGTTTAAAAGTGGCCCCCGCATTATCCGGCTTAATTCGAGAGCAGCTGATCTAGACAGAACGATGACGCTGCTCCGTATCAGATATTTCTGGCACTTGAACAACGGAACATGAGCTCTCGTGACCAACAATCGAATCTTGCTTTCCTCCCCTTTTCTTTCCTTTTTTTTCCCCCTTCACAGAGAAGCTCCCGATGCTATAGATGAGAGTGATAATACGAGCCGGTGGCCCCCGTGGCACCCCCGTTGAGTACTAGTTGTGGATATGTGCTTATTGGGTACTGCACTTTAATAACACTTTTACATGGACCCTGCGTGTCCACTCGTGTCCCGCCGTGACCCTAGTAGAGGGGGGGGGACGCTGATCATCGTTACTAGTAACGTAAGCAGGACAGGGTCACTACAGGAATCATTATGGATTGGTTGCAACTGACATGGCATGGGGACAGGGGGGGTTATATACCTAGTCACTGGTTAGGTCGGAATCGAGAGGCACAACGGAAGCCTGGCAGCAATGGACCACCCGAATTTGATAACTGCCACAGCCGGTGTCGTCCCGTGGCCACACTGCGCACGAGTCACGGCTTGCACTTGGATCATGATAAGCGTAGTCCAGTCAAGGGGTTTGATCAAGAACTCGACAAAATTTCAAAGACCCAGAAGTGTCGAATCCAAATCCAACGATCTACACACATTTTATCCCTAATGCTTCAAGCGTATAGTAATACATCATTGATACCACGGACATCTGCTTCTGTTGATTCTTGTCACAATTTGAAGAGAGGCCATGTGTAGGAACGAGTGATGCAGCATGCTCAGCCAAAAGCAAATTGGAAAATTAGTCTCCCAGATATGATAGTTTCACATCCCCGACAGTCGTACGATACATGCGTAATCAGTGCATCATTATCCCCATGGTGGGAGAGTCACAGGAGCAGCGTGGCCATAGGCATCGTAGGTATTGTGAGGAGATAACTCACTCCGGAAGCAAAATCAGGAATTCAGGAATCCCTCTAGCCAAAACGACAACCCCCCCCCCCACCCCCCTGCGGTGACAAGCTCTTCAGGAAAGCCTTGCTTGACTCCATCTCCCTAGACAAACTAGATAATTACAATCCGTAACTACACCAAAAATGTGAAAGAGAGAAAAGAAAAAGAACCCCATAAAGGGAAAAACTATATAATGTATGGCTTTGAAAAAAAAAAAATCGCAAAGAACCCATTTATTCATAATTTCTAATAGGTATGATATCTATCTACTTTGCGGTGAAAACAAACGAAGCGGTCTACCATTCCAAGCCGATGGCAGAAAGAAAGAAAGAAGAAGAAAAGAGGAAACATCCAGATCGATAGGTGCCAGAACGAGGCTAATACAATGTCCCCCCCCCCCACACTCACTTGAATGTTTACGTCAGGAACCCGGGGGGAAGAAAGAAGAAGAAAAAAAAATATCCCCGTTAAAGCGGCTTGTTCGCAGACTAGGTCTACAGAGTTGAATCCTCAATCTTGTGGCTATGATACAGAACTGTTTGTTGTTTTTAACATATATCGTGCCTGTACATACCAACATACGGACCTGAAACTTTGAAGAGGATTTTTATAATAACAATATGATACCCCCGAACAACGTCCACCGGCCTTTCCTTCTAATACCTGCAACAGGCGTGGTACCGTCTGTCTCTCCCTCTCTCCCTCCAAGTTTTTCCCATTGACATTACTCCTATAGTCAACAATGGTAATCTTGTCTACATTCACTCCCGACAACAAGCAACTTGTCCAGATATTGGACCCCATCCGGGATTTGTAGACGTAGGGGGGGGGGGATCTAGCATGGGAGTTGTGTATTTTGTGAGATCCCCACAGGTAATGGTAGGGGTAGAAGAAGTAGCTAATAGCGTAGGTTTATAGAATTCAGTAGGTGGGGAAGATTTGTACCGTGCAGATAGATGAATGGAATGGAAATGATCTTGTAAATTGTTATACTGGATAGTTGAAAGCTGTTCACCCCCGCCTAGGTATGATAGATAATATTATAATACCGCCTGTTAGAACGTGCTATGGATTGAGCGTAATGTTTCAGCGTACCCATCAGCAGCATCTTTTCTGTGTTTGGAAAGAAGAAGAAACTGCAATATCTGGTATCATAGATTTTGGATAGTGCGAACGGTTATGATAGTAGTAGTAGGCACTGGTTATGTATATAATGGTTTTATACCATCAGCAGTGTTTTAAAGTCCAGGTAATATGGCATATCTCTTTTGTTTTTTTTTGCCCCTGTCTCTTTTACAATGTTAAAAAATACTATACTTTTTCTCTTTTACATTTTTTTTACTATTATCATTATTATTATTATTTCTCTCACTCTCTCATTACAGATCATGTATCATAGTTTATCTTTCTCACACACATAATAATATTATTATATACTTTCTTTTTCTCGTCAGACAAATACCATTCTCGGCTCGCTCTTGTTTAAAAAAGGTCAATATCTTTGTTTTCCCCCCACCCCACCCCACCCCGAATAGATGTGAATATACGAATATTCCGATGTCCGCCTTATATACTCCTCACACTACCATACCAACCGTGAAGAAATTCCGTATCAATGTAGTTAGGAACACACACACGGGGCCAAGAACCGCACTCTCAAGTGGCTGGTTGAGTATGATACAATACAATCACTAATCATACTTCCTCAATTCTAACTTCAACACCGAGTACCGTACAGTACAGTACAGTACAGTACAGTACCAGTTTTCCGAACACACGCGTTCTCGGTACGATATGCATACCTGCTAACCTGAGCAGAGTGAAAAAAAAAAAAAATTATTAAAGAGAAGAAATAAAAACCCAAGAGTAGAGGGGAGCGGATATATAGGTAGCTGTGGTAGAGATAATAAAAATTAAAAAATTAAATTAAATTAAATTAAAAATTAAAAAAATAAAGAGAAGAAAGACCTATTTCACTACACATTCATAAGGTATCATTCGTAAAGTTTGTGCCTCACATGGCTGGTTTACGGTGCCACGCTTCGTGAACTACTAATGTAAGGTATTAACTTGGGTGGTAAGGTGGTAAGGCGGCTGCTGTCGCGAGTAGGAAATTCTGCCCTTGATGCAGTGCATTCTTAACAGTATGTAGTATCTTCGTGCGGTTTGCCAAACGTACTATGGGTGGTAAGTGTATGGGCACACTTTGGGTTGGAGGTATCATATTCATACAGGGTTTGTTTGGTGTCCCAAATCTGGGTATGATGATTTGTTTATTCTTTTCATTTTTCTTTTCATTTTCTTTTCACAAACTTGAAGAGCTCTCTTCATCCAACTACCGAAATATCACACAAATTCACTCAAACTTATGAAAAAGAGAGAGAGAGGCTTTATTGCTTTAAGGTGTCATCCATCCATCCATCGATACACGCATCCTACAAGCAATCATCCATCATACCCATTCCCAACATCCCCCATAAACGTCTTAACCATGTCCTCCAACACCTCCAAATCCAATCCCTCGCTCTTGTGCCCTGCCTGCATCTCCTTCTTCGCCTCCAACCCTAAGCTCACAACATGCTCGCGGAGCTCGACGATTGCCTTCACTATGTTCTCGTGGTTCTTACCATTCCTCCTATTGGCTAACTCCATTATTGTGTCCGTACAGCGAGAAACCTCCGCCAAGCGGACAAGCAAATCATTGATGGGCGTGGTGTCGCCGAGGGTCTCACTCCAGATTTGGATTCCGCGGATGTGGTTCTTGATGCAGGCGACTTCGGAGCGGGGGGAGTCGTGGCAGTTGAAGGTTGCGTTGGCGGCGGCGAGGCCGGCGGCTTCGGTGGCAGCTGTGGTGGTGTTGGGCTTTGTTGGCTGGGTGGGAGGAGTGGGGGGGCAGGCTTTCTCGTCACCCGACTCCTCCGACTGCGCGTAGTTAGAGTTGCCATTGTACCGGCCGACTCCATCGCGGCCGCCGGATTGGACGGGGACAGAGCGGAAGAAGGGGCCTTTGGGCATGTTTTGGTCGCTCATTGTGGTGTGATTTTGATGATTGCCGCTATGATACGGAGAGGTAGTCGGATGGCGTGGGGGGGGGAGAAAGGAAAGAGGGAGGAAAGCATGGTTTTCTGTTTTTTTTCGCCGCCCGGACGAGAAGTGCTAAGAACATTCTAGGACCAGAATTGCGGGTTCGGGCATGCGTTCAAACAAGATATGGGAGGGGGGGGTTGAAGTGTGGGGTCTTGGGACTGGGTATTCCCGGGCGTAGATATTATCACAGATAAGGTCTAGGAAACAGGTAGTAGGGTGGCAACAGATACGAGCCCCTATCGTAGAGAGAACTCTAGGAAGAAGAATCCATCGACGCTAAATAAGGGGGGCCTAGACTAGGAATTTTTTGCAATCTCCGATACTAAGAAAGCTAATTAAGGCTCTGTTTGGATACAACAGTTTTGTTCCGTTTGACGACCGTTTCCGCTATAAAAACGATCGTCACACGGAAGGAAACGGCCACCTTGTATGGGGCAAGGTAATGGAACCGTTGTATCATATCATATCCAAACAGATCTTGAAAGGTTTTGGGAGCCCCCCCCCCCTCTGAAAAGAAGAGGTATCCGGCCTATCACCCACCAACTTCGAAAACTTTGTCGATTGCGAAACTGTCCTAGTCTAGGCCACTTCATTAAAAGCGAGTTTTTCTTTCTTTCAGGAAAGTGTATGCATAGTGAGACCGCGTACCACACGCACACACGCACAGCACAGTAGACAGTGTTTCTCTAGAGGAGCCAAATATTCCCCCGAGTGATAAATAATGATTCTTACCTCACACTGGTGCGCCATCTGCGACCAAGGTTAGGTTGATCAACAGCGTAGTACTCGGGGGGGTCATTAGAAGATGGAAACTACCCGTGGTGAATCAGGGCCAAAAGCAATCGGACAATCCAATGTCTGGAAAGACAGAGTGGTATGAGATGCCTTAAAACAACTCTCGTTGCACTAAGTGATAGGCCACCAGCTAGTACTATCATGGTCATACTCAAGGACTAAGTTCCTTAAGAAAGAAACATCCTTTCTAGTCAGATCCAAGCCTCTGGTTCTACTTATCCTCATCGGTCTTGTGGTTGCTTTTTGATCCTCCTTGTTTATGGAAAACTGATCCCTGAGTTCTTGTTGCTCGACGATCCGAACAGGGATACCCCCCCTTTCCGGTTTTTAATGACCCCCCCGAGTATTTACCCTACTCCAATTAGCGTACTCTACAGTACTGTGGAAACCGTATGATGCTTGCATATTGCCTCAGCAGCTTTCGTTATGGAGTATTTCAACAATTTAGTGCACATGGAGAGAGAGAGAGAGACTCACACGGGGACTTAAAATCCCCCAGATCCCTATCGAACGGTTATCGTACTGTGACGTAGAAGACGGACAGGTTTCTAGAGGCGCTTGTAGCCGTCAAATTCGAGCTTGGAAAGCAAAGATTTACGTAGTGTAGATGCTATTGCTGCCTTAGGAGCTAATAAGGGAATGAGAAAGTTGAAAACAATAAATCATTATGCTTTTTTTTTTTACTAACATCTCAGGTCATTGCGATGACATCATGTCCAGGTCAGGGCCGGAATATTCCTGCCATGATACCTATCAACCATTGTTTTTCCCTTCCTCATCGTGCTTTCCCATTCTGGTCCTTATCACTCCCAACAGGGACCTCTTCGACCCCCCCAAAAATGGGTTCCCCAAAACCCCATTGGACCTCCCAAGGTACTAACTTATACCGGTACTCGAGTATCCCTTGGACGGCGTGAAACAGTAAAATTCGGACCACACCCATATTTGGCTACATTCAGGCAAGTTTGGTCAGAAACCCCAATTTTCGATCGCCTGAGTGCGCAAATGACTCAGCACTATTAATGAGTCGGGGAAGGATCAGCCAAATCTGGGTGTGGTCCGAATTATACTGTTTCACGCCGCCCAAGGGATAAGGCATGTACTCGGGGGTGGAAGTTAGTGATTGGAAAGACAGGGGTTCGAGATTTCAAAGCTTTTTACTCTTCTTAGAGCTGTGCCTACCAAATTAAATAATCTTTTCCCTCTGACGGTCATGAGCACGGGGACCTCAAACCCCTGCCTTTCCCATCACTTACCTTCATACCCGTGTACCGGTATGATACCTCTCCCGCTGAGGTTTTCAAAAATGCGCACTTCCACTAGCAAGGCCGATCATAACCTTATCCTTACGTCCTCCGTGTCTCACTAAACGAGAGAACCTCACGGCTAGCTCCGCGAGAGCTAATACCGACACGGGCACGGTAACCCACAAATCAAATCGCCCCAGTCGTGCTGTAAATCAAGTCAGGGTTCGCCAAGTTTTGCTTCCCGCCGGAAACACCAGACGCTACTCGACCACGCTAGTAAGTTAACACAAAAAAGCCCAATCAAGCTGTCTCAGTGTTGGCGAGACCTGACCTTTTGCAGTACGCTCGGCCGTCCATGAAATAAGAAAGCATAATCCTTGTCTCCATAGAGATTTGTACTGGATGAGAAGAAACCCCCGACCGTGCCAGTTGTTTTTTCAAATTTTTGTCAATACCATATCGGTACCGGGTATGCGTTCCGCCCTGCTATCAGGGACCAAGAGACATCCAGCGCTAGGGGGGCAGTAGTGTGGTCTTCCTATAAAACCAATGCCCCCCCCCATACTGCTCTCTGGAAAGCCAACAGTACAGCTCAATCACCCCCTTCCAAGCTATCATACCCAAATTCTCCGCTTCCATCATGAGATCTCTCCACATCTTCCTACAGATATACTTCATCCTCCTCGCCACAGTCTCCCATGCGAACCCGGTTAACATTCCCACACTCGATACTCGCGAAGCTCATGAATATCGCGCTCTACCGGCCGGAGTCAAACCTGCCGTCGTCCAGCGCAGGCACTCTGACACCAAGAAGAAGCTTCCTGGTATACCACTCCCCTCCCCGCCTTCCCACCCCTGTGTTGTTATAAAAGCGTGCGAAGCATACTAACAAATCAAAGTAGTCTGCGGTGTTTCGGAAGCATCCGACTCAGCGCTGTGCAAACTTTTGAAGGGATGCTGTCCACCACCGCCGTGTGTGGTGGCCGGTGAACCCTGTGAGATAAATGATCCCGGACGTTGCTGTTCCCGAACCTGCGGGATCATTAATAACGAGCCCGGGAAGTACTATTGCTATGCGTGATTACCTCGACTACTGTAGTATCACCGCAATGAGAGGGGGAGGATTGGGGGTTCCTTTATCTGGGGATAAGTTATGTAACATTTACAAGTTGTGTACACTCCAGGGTTTAAAGTTTTTATAAGTTTCGAAAATACTGTTACAGATGAGCACACTTCATAATAATTTACACATCACCTACTATATTACGGGACTGGTTAGGTCATCCCTTCCCTCACGTGACTTTAAGTATCAATTCCCGATTTAAAATAAAAATTTCTGGGTTGTAATAAGGGGTGATGGGGTATGTTTTACCACTTCTGTGCAGTTCCCGGCCGGCCGGCCCCTTGCTCGCCCGGTATTGTCATGTTCTGCGCGACTGATGGAGCGAACTGGTGTTTCTATTTTGTATTGTTCGCTGACTTATTCTGTGGCGGGTGGTCGGGTTGATGTCGGGGAAGGGGAAGAGTTGTATATAATATACCTTAGTTTTTATTTACTATTTATTTTATTATTTATTTATTTTCTTTTTTTTTAAAAAAAAGATCGGTATTTACAGTACCATACGTGCTAGTTTAGTTTGCCATACCAACCCGGCGGTAAGATCCCAAGTTAGAATACGGATATGCACGATGCTGTACAGTAGACTCAAGTCCACAATATTAATTACTGTAATTAACACTTAGAAACTCCCAAAAGCCAAACCAAGCCAACCCTCAGAAGCACCTGTCCAGCACACTTCTGGATCTCTCAACTAAATAACCGCATTTAGAAAAAAGAAAGGAAAAGGACAGAAAAGAAATGGTGTGAGTGACTGCTGATGAAGATGTGAGACGATGCTGGACATCACAAAGGATTCCAAAACACAGCTTAATTTTTCCGCGGATCGAGGTATAATAATATAATTACAACCCCCCCCACCTTACTTACACTACACCAGTACAATCCGAAAACCTCCCACAAATCGCACCCATTACACTATCATAATATCGTAATCTCCGTGCTTACTTCCTACACAGCAGCCTGCAAAACAGACCCGGACAGGATAGGGGCGGTGGGGGGATTAAGCTGAAGAAAATAATACACACAACAAGCAAGGCCAATTACTCTAAAATAAATAAAAAAGCCGCTGCTGGATCATCAGTAGTGGAAAATCAAAACATGTCATCCAACAACGGTTTATTCCGACAAATTTAATTCTCCATATTACGCTCTGCCCTGAAATAAAAAGAACTAATGAGAAAAGCTTCACGAGTGAACGTTTTGGGAATGTCGCCCAGAACAAGACAACAGAGAGGGGTGCCGGTATCGTACCTGGTGCAAGGGGGGGGGGGAAAGGAATAGTTAGGGCGGACACCAACCACTGACCAGGAGTAGGAGTTGATGGAACTCTGTTATCATACCATTGAACTTTGTGTTGCTTCGCTCTACGGCTCTATTATGATCATTGGTCATCATACTTATCCTGTTTTTGTTGCTTTAATTATTTCCTAGCGTATTGTCTGCAACTAAAAATAAATATTTGATCCGAGTGATCACCGATGATGATTGCCGAATCCCAAAGTATAAAGAAAAAGTACACATGTGTCTACCATACTCGGGTGTCTGTAAAAATCGATACCCTTGTCATGCAAGGTTAGCAAGTAGAAATCGGCAAAATTTAGAAACCTGCAAGAGTTACTAGCAGCTGAAGAACCCAGAGTATGCTGAAAAAATAGATAAAAAATCCACAAGAGGTAACAGCATCCAGTGAAACTTATGACAAAATAGAGAGTATGTGACTGCTGACAGATGATATTTCCTTAGGAAATTTCAAAGTCAATAATATCAAATTATGAGAAAACCCAAAACTTGTTTTTTAATTTCTTTGTACTTGAATAGTTGTAAAGTAGTGCTTGTATTGTCCAGGAACAAAATTAACTAGCTGTCAATGGCTGGAAAATCATCGGTAATGACAACCACACTCCCCCACGAACCCACTATCATGAAGATCCAAAAGAGAATTAAAAAATGTAAATAGGTAGTAGAAATTAATATTTAGTATACCATCCATCAGCCTTAATAATTGCTTCCACCCTATCCACCATTGATCCTGCCAAAGGATCAAAAACCTTAGGGTCCAGAAGTTTCCAACAATGAGTGATAGCCTCCTCTATAATATTTTTGACTTTATTGACAAGATCCTTCAGGAGAAATAGCTCAGGATAGTGCTTATGAAGCTTGTCTTTCACTAGAGACCAAACATTTTCAATTTGATTGAGGTCTGGTGAATAAGGAAGAATTTCTATCAGAGAAATTCCATTCCTCCTGAGCCATCTCCTGAAAGGCAAGTGAGTCTTAGCATTGTCAATGATTAAAAATACCTCTTCCTCCTCAACATGCTCCTTGATATCCTCCCATATCCCTGGAAAGTCATCTTGATCATAAATATCAATAATTGACTTTCCAGTTACTCCACCCCTAGCAGAAGTAGAATCAGGAAAAACAGGTAAAAAAAAGCTATGAGTTTGACTATAAAAACAACCAGTCATCATCTGGCTAATCTTTCTCTCTTCTTTCCTAGCAGTAGATTCAACACAATCCTTATTCCACTTTTCTTTTTGGTATCTAAATAACTATTTTCTTCTTTTTTCTCCCCCCCTCTCCACAGCTACCTCATCTTTTCACATTACCTTCCTTCTCTACATCTGCCTTGTCTAATTCCTATAGGCTAATACCTATTTTAATCTCTTTTGAGCTAGATCCTCATCCAAATGAATACTCTCTTATGCCATCCACTTTTTAAGATGCTTTTGTGTAAGTTTTCTCTTCACTGTCTTAGCAGAAACATTGGGAGCCACTCTCTCAGCAATCTCAGAGTAGCTGGTATGACAATTTTTGAGAGCTTCTTCTACCATACCATTATTCTGAAACTTGGTAGTTTTAGGATATCTTCCTCTACCTTCATTCTCCTTGCCCTCTTGATCTCTCTTTGCAAATGTGCTTTTGACAGTACTCAGAGGAATGTCAAGGTAGTGCAAAATTTGGTAATTTGTCATTTGAGGCTCACATAACCTGAGAATTTATCCCCTTGTAAACTCAGAAAGGTGCTTGGAAGGAATAGGCTATTTGGTATAACTCAGAAGAATAAGAGGTATAGTTTATTGAAAAAAAGAATCTAGTAAATTGGTTTGGTTTTGGTAGGTGTAGAGCAATTTCTTTGGGAAGTGTTGAGGGAGTAGGGTGATGAGGAAGGGAGTATTGCCTTTGCCGTTGAGACCTAGTTCATTTTGTCCCTGGACAATATACAAGAATAATGTATATTCAAGCAGAGGGAAGGGAAGAAAAGTTACTCAAGTATATTGATTTTGCCAATAATATAATCTTAATAGCAAGATGAATTATACTATAATATAGGTAAGAAAAATATAAGTACTAATATATAGTCACTCAGCAGAAGTGTTTGTAAAATATGACTAAGCCATAGCCTTGCCAAAATGCCACCTTGTATTCAGATTGTGACTAGAGTGATCATGATCACAGCCTTTATGGCAGTCTTTACTGAAGCCTTTACTGAAGTCTAAGTTGATTTTCACAATAAAGAATTCTTCTTTTACTATTTAATCATAGTCCCCCAATCTAAAAATATAAAGTATGCAGCAAAAAAAAAAACCTCCTAAAACCTCCCATATTGAAATGACTAATTGCCTTTTTCCACTGCCTCTAGAATAGTGCTCAAGTGGCTAAGATTGTTGGCTGGCCTTGGACAACTGTTAAGAGCTTTCTTATCCAAACCTATGAGTGGTAAGCGTTGGAGAACCTTCTACACCCTGGTTGCATACCAATCCTAAGTCAGAAGCTGTTGGGCATATAGAAATCTGAGACAAGTACACAGACCTCACAGTAGGGTAACTGCATACAGACCCTCGATTTACTGGAGCCAATACCCTCCTCCAACCCCCTTATAGGGCCCATACATCAATAGCGAGATTTCGAGAGTTGCATCCTATAACTAAAATATCACATCAATGAAGTCCACTTCATAATAGTATATATGGCGCCACCGTCTATTCGACCACAAGCTGTTCACAGGATATATGGGAGAGGCCCTTTGGCATCATCTGGGAAGTAGAATGGAAGATATCCGTCAAGGGCGTATAGAGATAATAGGCTTCAACATTAGGCTTCCTAAATATAGGCTGAAGGTGACAGGACGTTTTTGGTGAAATACTGCAAGAGGATATTCTAGTAGTGAAGGCTATTGAGGAGATACCAAATCTACTTATACCCTTCTGAGATCAGCAATAGGTTGATTGGTCCTAGTAATAGAACCTCTCTATGGAGGCAGGCAGACCAAGGAAAAGCACACTCAGACCGGAAGACCTAAATAAGTCAAAGACTGTTAGGCGGACGCCAAAGTCAAGTATATAACCGAGAGACGTAGGCCAAAATCTTTGATTGGAGAATCTGTCTAGGAAGGCTCGTCTCGATGAAATAGGTAAGGTAAAGATTTAAAGCATAAAATAATATTAAATTGATAAGATCTCTTCTCCATTGCTTGATGATGTCTGTAAAGCTCAGGAGGCACTTCAATATTTATATCCCGCGTCTGAGTGTTCGCGGACTACTTCTAACTACTATGCCCTGGAAGTACTACTCTGGTTTTAATACGCAAATGTCCAGAATCTTATAAGTACGAGCACCGGTTAACCCTGAAACTTATCACACCCTTTCGCAGACACGGAATTGTATTCCTCCATTGAGATGACTGCGCTATTTAGTATACCAAACAGCGGCCTCCAACTTAGATGTCCGCATAGACCATTATATTACTTTAGTCTTGTTGACTATCATTCTACTTGTCTCTTCGGTCATGAAGTGATCAGGTTCATGCCGGGCCACCTAGTGCCAATCGCAAGTCCGAGCTCGACGTGTCAACGTCTTAAGGGACTCTGACTTATCTAGGTTTTCCTTTCTGAGCATGCTTCCCCTTGGTCCGCCGGCCTCCGTAGAGGGGTCCTATTACTAGAACCAACCAACCTACAGCTAATCTCAGAAGGGTATGGGTGGATTCGGTATACCCCTAATAGCCTCTGCTATTGGAATATCCTCTTGGAGTATTTCTCCAAAAATGTCCCGTCACTTTTGGCCCATAGTTTAGGAAGCCTAACTTTGAAGCCTACTATCTCAATGTGCCTCCAACAGATATCTTCCATTGCACTTCCCAGATATCGCCAAAGGTCCCCCCTCATATATCCTGCGAACAGCATGCGGTCGGATAGACGGCGGTGACGTATACGGTGTTATAAAGTGGGCTTCATTGATGTGACATTTTAGTTATGGGATACAACTCTCGAAATCTCGCTAATGACGTGCGGGCCTCATAAGGAGGCCAGAGGGGGGTGTTGGCACTCCGGTAAATCGAGGGTCTGTGCGCAGTTACCCTACCGTGAGTCTGTGTACATGTCTCAGATTTCCATATACCTAACAAAAACCCTCAAGACACTAACACATCAGGCTTGAACTTGCAATTGGCGCTAGGTGGCTCGGCATGAAACTGATCACTTCATGACCAAAGAGACTACTGGAACAATAGTCAACAAGATTAAAGTAATATAATAGTCTATACAGATAACTAAGTTGAAGACCGCTATTTGGTATAACAAATAATGCAGTCATCTCAATGGAGGAATACTATTCCGTAACTGTAAAAGGGTGTAAGAAGTTTTAGGGTTAAATGGTGTTCGCACTTATAAGATTCTAGATGTTTGCGTATTAAAACCAGAGTGGTACTTCAGAGGCATAGTAGTAAAAATTAGTCCGCGAATACTTATATGCGGGATATAAATATCGAAGTACCTCCCGAGCTTTACAGACATCATCAAGCAACGGAGAAGAGATCTTATCAATATAATATTGTTTTACATTTAGAATCTTTACTTTACATATTTTATCGAGACGAGCCTTCCTTGACAGATTCTCTGATCAAAGATTTTAGCCTATGCCCCTCAGTTATACTAGAGTTTGGCATCTACCTAACAGCAGTCGCATTACACAATATTTCAGACTGCCAAATCCAATCACAAAATGACCAGATCTGGACTCAGGAATAAATATGCACCTGGAGGCTTTTTGTATACCAGTAATATAAACTCTCTACCTGTATACTTGCTGAGTGATAGGTGATAATTTTCTAACAAATTTAGCTACAAAATAGTTGACAGAGTATTCAGAAAAGCTAATATTGAGAAATGGCTAGCCAAATCTAGACCTAAACTCAAGTTTGAGCATGTTACTAGGAGATTGAAATAGGCCACAGCTTATAAAAATTGGACAGCTGAGGATTTTGAGAAAGCTATTTAGAGTGATAAGTGTAGTGTTAAGAAATATAAAGATCCAAAGCAGCAGTGGGTTTTTAGAGAGCCAGAGGAGAGAAGTGGCTAAGTGATTGAATATACTCAAAAGAGAAGGATAAGAGAATATCTCTTATAGTTTAGAGGTCCTTTTGGAATAAGAGAAAAGGTTCTCTAGTTTTAATTATTCAAAATATCTGTTAGGTGGATGCTAAACTCTAGTATAACTGAGGGATATAGGCCAAAATCTTTGTTTGTAGAATCTGTCGAGGAAGGCTCATGTCAATAAAATAGGTAAAGAGAAAGATTATAGCGTAAACAAATTTATATTGATAAGATCTCTTCTCTGTTACTTAATAATATCGGTAAAGCTCAGGAGACACTTCGATATTTATATCCTGTGTCCTAGTGTTCGCAGACTACTTCTAACTACTATACCTCTGAAGTACCACTCTGGTTTTAATACGCAAATGTCCAGAATCTTATAAGTTCAAGCACCATTTGACCCTGAAACTTCCCACACCCCCCCACAGTTACGGAACTGTATTCCCCCACCGAGATGACTGTGCCACCCGCTACATCAAACAACCATCTCCAACTTAGTTATCTGCATAGACTATTATATTACTTTAGTCTTATTGACTATCATTCCAGTAGTCTTTTCGGTCATGAAGTAATCAGTTTCATATCAGGCCACCTAGCGGCAATCGCAAGTCCAAGCTCGATGTGTCAACTTCTTTACGGGTCTTCAACTTATCTAGGTTTTCCTTCCTGAGCATGCTTCCCCTTGGTCCGCCTCCCTCTATAGAAGGGTCCTATTACTAGGACCAACCAACCTACAGCTAATCTCAGAAGGGTATGAGTAAATTTGGTATATCTTTAATAGCTTCCGCTACTGGGACATCATCTTGGAGTATTTTGCTAAAAACGTCCTGTCACCTTTGGCCTATAGTTTTTGAAGCCTAACTTTGAAGCCTACTATCTCAATGTGCCTGGAACAGATTTCTTTTGTTCCACTTTTCAGACGTTGCCAAAGGTCTCCTCTCATATATGCTGTGAAAAGCATGTGGTCAGACAGACGGCGGCGACGTATTTGGTGTTTATGAAGTGGACTTCATTGATGTGATATTTTAGTTATAGGACATAACTCTCAAAATCTTGCTAATGACATGCGGACCCCATAAGCAGGCCGGAGGGCAGTGTTAGCTTCGGTGAATCGAGGGTCTGTGCGCTGTTACCCTATCATGAGGTATGTGCACTTTTTGTCTCAGATTTCCATATACCTAACAATATCAACAAGAAAAGGTATATCAGACTCTTGAGATGGTATCTTTTTCCTGTTATTCACTAATTAGTTTCTTTTAGTATAGATGATATTCTCTTTCAGAAAGACAATACTCCTATTCACAAGGCTTATAATATTATGTATTGATTAGAAAAAAACTGTATTGAAGTGGTGGAACACTCTCCTTATTCTCCTGATTTAAATTGTATTGAGCATGTATGGGTTGAGCTTGAAAAGTGATTATACCAGGAGTATCTGAGGATTGATGATACACTGGGAGAAACAGAGGCTGTTAGAATGTGGCTTGCACATATATTACTATTGGTTTCAGAGACAATTCCTGAGAAGTTTATTGAGAAGTTGTAGAAATCAATACTTGATAGAGTAGCTGTAGTATTGGAAGCAAAGGGAAATTATACAAGGTATTAGCTAGTATTATTTATTATTATTTTACTTCAAAGTTTACATATTTGATCATGGAGAGTTGAGAGTTGATTGTGCATGAGCACCTATTGGCAACTCTACTGTTGTCTCCTATGGTACAATCTGTAAAAAAAGAATAAGTTTCTCAGATTACAAACACTTCTGCCAAATAGTTGTGATTGTTTAGAAAACTTACACCTAGAAAACCTACCCAGGAAACTCTATAATAATATATGCATAAATCTATAAAAATATAAGGAAATTTACTCTAAGTTTGAAGAAATTATAATTATAAAATATTAGTAAAATAATGTAAAATATATTCTAGCTATGATATAATAATATATAAGATATATAGGTAATCTAAAACAATAATCAAGTATGAAGAAAATATATACTATTATTGGAGAAAAATATATATATATGTAACTGTTAGGCATATGGAAATCTGAGACAAGAGCACAGACATCATAGTAGGGTAACTGCTCACAGAACCTCGATTGTCCAGAGAGCTAACACCTCTCTCCGGTCCTGTTATGGGGCCTATGTAACTGGTACAGGTTACTGGTTTAGGATTTTCAGGTATCAGTTGATACTGATTGTGTTTTGAATTTATTTCAGGAAACGAGGTGTGCCTTTAGCCTGAGAGTATAGGATTTGATACTCTATATGTTTTATGTTTGATTTCGAGTATTGGTTTGATACTTTATATGTTTTATATTTGGTTTCGAGTATCAGTTTGATACTCTATATGTTTTATGTCTGGTTTCAAGGCTACCGTTTTGGAGTCTTATATGTTATGAGAACAAGGCTCACGGTAGCCTAAGAAGTGTATTTAAGAACTGCTATTCTTCATATTAGAAGAGGCAGACTTCAGCAGACAGAGTTTTCAATATACTTAGTTGAACAGTTACTCTCTTCAGTTTGCTTCAAGAATCTTTAGTTTGAGATCTACCAAACATCTCAGAGACTTCAGTAGTCGCGATATGGTAAGAAGTCTATTTAACAACCTCGGCTAAAGCCTCCAGACCTTGATCTACTAGTTACTACCTTGGTACAGAACAAGGCCCGTTAACTCTACATTTACTGCATCTCCCGAGAGGTGGTTACATTTTTTTAACTTCAGCAAGTTGTCAAGATAGAGGGTATTCTAGGACTAAGTAAGGGCAAGGCCACTGAGAAAGGTTCTAAACAGCGCACCTGGGATTCCAAAGGACGGTTCACAAAGACTCCATCCAAGGAGCAAGCAACAAGTGACGCAGCTGCTAGGCAGTTAGCGAGAGATGCTGCTGAACAATTAGCGGGAGTATCATTACAACAACCACTAGAACCGCCAACCACTACCCCCGGAGGGTACCCAGAATTCCCAAGAAAGCCTACAGGTACATAGGTACCTCAAGCACTATCAAGCAACGATTCAGATAGCTCTGATAGCGATGAAGGATCAGATAACATGGCTTCAGAAGCAGGTCCAGCGGGACCTGAAGCCTCAGGACCAGGGGTTCCAAGACTACTGACTCCCAGACCTAACCCAGTTGTTACAGCTAAACTCAGTATTAAGGTACCATCACCTAATAAATTTACAGGTAAAGGAGACGACCTCAAACTAGAAGTGTTTGATAGATGGTATAACTCAGTACAGTTATATCTACGCCTAAATGGACTACGAACAAGTGAGGTATGAGGAGGAAACTATTGGATCCTCTATACAGAAGGACAAGCTCAAGAAGTAGCTTTCCAAGCAGCTGAGCATTTCGGTGAAGACATGACCAGAGAAGACCTTGTTGGATATCTATGAGAAAGATTCCAATCTTCGAAACAGAAAGATGATACCTATCGTAAATTCCACGAGATCACACAAGTGTATAATGGTAAGATACATAGAATATCAACCATAGTAACCGATTTACTGATGTTCTGATCACGCCTACCTGCAAACACTATAAGTGACCATGCCTTCATTCTATAGTTCTTTAAAAGCATGCACCCTAGGCTACGACAAGAAGCAGAATTACAGTATGCTGAAACAGACTCTGTTATAGAAGTTATACAAAATGCAGAAAGCATAGACGCTATCCTAAAGAGCATTGACGCCTATGGGAAGGAAAGGTTTGAGAAACTGGTAAAAGAATTTACTTTCAAACAAGAAGGATGGAAGGACAATTGAAAAATAAACAACCAGCCCCAAACCAAACCTAAGGAACGCAAAGAAAAGGGTCTTTGCTATACCTGCAGAGGTAAAAGACATCTAGCAAGAGACTGTCTCAGCAAAGATGACAAGGGCAAAAGCAAGGGCAAGGCTAAGGTGAAGAAAGAAGTCACCTCCAACAGAGTGGAACAGGAACTACTAGCGGAAGAAGTGTTTATCAATGGTATAGAAGTAGAGGAAGAAGAAGAAGACATTCTCACAATAGCTGCTAGACCAACAAATATCAAACCTCATGATACTCTTGAAGGAACAATGCACATTAATGACAAAGAAGCCAGAGTCTTGTTTGATACTGGTTTAATAGGAGCAAACCTGATTAGCGCTACCTTTGTGACTACACACAAAATTCCTTGTCAGGAATTGAAGACACCGATTAGGATACACCTAGCCATGAAAGAATCACAATCTGAAGGTCATAAAGAATGTTCAGTCAACATATTAGCAGGAAAGCTGAGCGCACCAGGAAGCAGGATGTTGGTTGGCAACCTAGCAAAATATGATGCACTAATAGGGATGCCTTTTCTGGAACAACACCAAGCTCAAATCAAATGTGGCAAGCTAGCTATTCTGTTTCCAAAACAGAACATACGAATTATTTCCACCCCTACTAGTGGCATGATCCGGGCAGTAGTGATCAGTACTGAAGATGTTATGAACCAACACCCGGAAGTATTCTCCGTGGAAATACCGGAAAATCTACCGCCCCTAAAGAAGATCAATCATAAGATAGATCTACAACCAGGCAAAGAGTAGCGCTCATTACCTACCTACTTAATACCGGAACGATGGGCAACGGATATGAGTATATGGCTGAGATAAAAAGAAAAAGCACGAATTATTGCACGACAAGTAGTTTCATCGGCAGCTTCAATGTTTGCTCAGTCAAAGACGGATAAGAAATGCATAAGGCCACTGGTAGACCTCACAGCTATGAATGAGATAACAATTAAGGATGTTGAAACTATTCCCAACCAAATGATGATCCTGAATGCTCTAGGAAGGACAAGATACTGAAGCAAAATCGATCTTAGTGATGCCTATTTCCAAACAAGAGTGGAACCAGAGGATGTGAGCAAAAATGCTTTCAAGACACCATTTGGATGTTTCGTTAGCAAAGTAATGCTAGAAGGAAATATGAATGCTCCAGAAAGATTCATGCGCATAATGTCCGATCTATTCACTGACTATTTAGGACAGTTCATGTGGATGTATATTGATGATATACTCATCTTTTCAGATATGGAGTCTGAACATTTGAAAAACATATCCCTGATTTGAGACAAGCTAAAGGAGGCCCGATTTTATGCAAGCAGGAAGAAATCAGAATTCTCCGCCACCAGTATAGAAGTGTTAGGCCATGTTATCAATGACGAAAGACTCTCACCAGTACCAGAAAAGATAGCGAAGATCAAAGAATGGATAACACCAGAGACCAAGAAACAGTTATAGGAATTTCTAGGAACGGTCAACTATATCAGTCAGTTTTTGCCACACATTGAAACTATTACATCACCCTTAACGGAACTCACTGGAATGGCAGAATTTGTATGGACCGCCATCCAAGACCAAGCCATGGAAAATGTTAAGTAAAGTGTTTCAAACCACGAGGTTATGAAACCACTACAACATGATTCGTCACTTCCAATATGACTAATAACCAATGTATTCAACACAGGGGTAGGAGTATGGGTAGGACAAGAAGAAACCCCCAAGAATGCCAGACTGGCTTCACTTTATAGCAGGAAATTCTCTAATGCCCAAATGAATTATAGTACAACCGACAAGGAAGCCCTAGCGATAGTTGATGCAATAACGGCATTTCATCATATACTGGCAGGAAGCAAGTTTACTATCGTCACAGATCATCTACCTCTGACGTACCTCAAGACAAGCAGGACACCTACCAAAAAACAACTGCAATAGAGAGGATTCATTGGAAATTACGACACCAAGATAGGGTACAGATCAGGAAAATGGAATTATTTAGCAGATGGGTTATCACGTCTTTATGATGAGAATGATAACTACCCACATACTGCAAATGATCCCACACAAGAAGATGATTCGCCTACTTCTTCACCTATTTCATCTTTCCTTTCCAGTAAATAACCTACTATCAAATGCGAAATGGCTCCATTCGAAGCCCTCATAGTTGAGCACATTGGTGCTTATTCAGAATGCAGAAGCGACCGCAGTCTAGAGCAAGCCCAGCTAGACGCAGATGATAACAGAAATAGCGAACTCCTAAACGATTGGGGAGACCATTGCAGTTATACGAGTAGTAGGAGTAAGGAGGGACTTGAACATGCATTAATGTATTGGGCATTCTGCAATATACCCTTCTGTCCTGACCACGAAGAATTAAAACCTGAGACAAAGACCTACACCGGCTCCCCTTACAGCAGCCCACTGGTTATCGAAACTTCACCTAACACCAATGATGATCACAGTGATAGAGATACCCATTTACTACGTCCCGCCTCGATATCCAACCCATCAAGGAGTACGTTAAAAAGGCATTAAGATGTGGCTCCTCTACTGCCAGAAGTTATGATCCTGGGTACTCTGAGCATCCTCAAAACGAGCTCATTTATGGAGGACCTCTCGCATACCTAAAAGAGGTTCCAGTAGTCGAACTACCTTCTCTACCTCACGAGAAACGTGAGCTCTACAAAGTTTATGAGACACCTGATGAGGAGGAGGTAATAGTATTAGAAAGAGTGGTGGATAAAAGGGATATCATTTAAGGAGTGGATCATATGAAAAACATTTGGAGGGAACAGATGATCAAAGGATATAGGAGCAACCCTATTTGCCAGCTAGTGAAGGATTCCAACCACACTTCACGAAACGCAACGATGCAATATTACAACATATGTAATGGTCTACTCTATGCTGTTACAAGAGGAGGAGAAGATTGCCTTTACATTCTGAAGGGTCATGGAGTGAATGGAGAAACGTTGAGAGAACTGATAATAGAGGAAATACACAATAAAGGACACCATAGCGCTGATTGAAACCTCTAGTATGCAACGGAATACATCAACTAGCTGGAGATGAGGAAGGATTTCAAAGACTATGTCCAGCAGTGTGACATATATCAACTAAACTGGGAAAGGACTACATCACTCACAGGTAACACCCTTTCACTCCCCTTTCCCTCTGAGATATTTTTGAGCCATGCTATCGATTTTATGGGCCCTTTCACTAAGCTGAGAGGATATGATTCAGTATTAGTGGTAGTGGAGAGAGTGGTTGGTTTCAGCTAGCTGATACCAATATCAGTGAATGCTACTGTGATGTCGACAATGGAATTACTCCAGCACCATATCTTTACACCTCATGGAATACCTATGTTGATTGTTAGTAATGCTGACCCTCCATTCACCTCCTAGTTCTGGAAACAAACCTTGAAGACGATAGGAGTTGAACACATTATGGCTACCCCTGGCCACCACCAGACCAATTGACAAGCAGAAAGGAAGATAAGAGAACTGAAAACAGCATTAAGGAATGTTGTTAATGCACGCCAGACCAACTGGCTTACCTCACTTCCTAAAGTGACATCTTACTCCAATGCAGGTTACTCTAATACCATTAGAATGTCCTCATACAAAGCTGTATATAGACGAGAATACCATCTACTCGATACCTATAAAGTCAACTTCGCGATAGTACGTGTATCTGATGATTACTACATTCGACACCAAGAGATCCAGAATGCAGCTTACCAAGCATTATGGTTGGCTAGAGCAAGGTCAAACAGAGTAGCAGCTAAGAGGAGAAACCTACACAAACCTGTCGAGATTGGGGAAAGGATTATGGTTTTTAGAGACCAGTTTGCGACGGAGTCTGGCAGATCTCAGAAATTACAGCCACACTAGCAGGGCCCTTTTACAGTTCTCGAATTCGATGAATATATACAAAGCTACACTATTAGCATGGATACAAGGATGTACTGAATGAAGAAAAGAGTATTCTATTGTTCGGTAGTCAAACTTTACTATCATAACGAAGATTTTTGGTTCCCTAGATGAGCATTTGTGAAGCCAGCACCCATTTATATCAACGAAGAACAGGAATGGGTAGTTCAATCAGTCCTCAATTACAGGGAACGATATGGCAAAGGACAGTTCTTAGTTGGTTGGAAAGGATATCCAGCAAGCGAGAATAGTTGTGAACCAGTAGAAGGATTAGAACATGCAATAGATTTAGTTTAGGCATAGTGGACAGACAACATGCCAGGAGATGAGTTTCCTATGGTATTTTCTGAGTTTATTCCTATGTGTTATTCTCCTGCTAAGGATGGCTTTGAGAGCTATTCGGATTTACCCCCAGTTGATAAAGGTTTTTGGGATCCTTATTTGAATTCTGATGATGATAGTGAGGATTAGGAATTTTCTTGTCATATTTGAAATAAGAGTTTTATTTTGTTTTAAGAGTATAACTAGTACAGGTTACTGGTTTAGGATTTTCAGGTATCAGTTGATACTGATTGTGTTTTGAATTTGTTTCAGGAAATGAGGTGTGCCTCTAACCTGAGAGTATAGGATTTGATACTCCATATATTTTATGTTTGGTTTCGAGTATCAGTTTGATACTTTATATATTTTATGTTTGGTTTCGAGTATCAGTTTGATACTCTATATGTTTTATATTTGGCTTCAAGTATCAGTTTGATACTCCATATGTTTTATGTTTGGTTTCAAGGCTACCATTTTGGAGTCTTATATATTATGAGAACAAGGCTCCTGGTAGCCTAAGAAGTATATTTAAGAACTGGTATTCTTCATGTTAGAAGAGGCAGACTTCGGCAGACAGAGTTTTCAATATACTTGGTGGAACAGTTACTCTCTTCAGTTCGTTACAAGAATCTTTAGTTTGAGATCCACCAAACATCTCGGAGACTTCAGTAGTCACGATATAGTAAGAAGTCTATTCAACAACCTCGGCTAAAGCCTCTGGACCTTGATCTACTAGTTACCACCTAGGTACAAAACAAGGCCTGTTAACCCTATGTTTACCGCATCTCCCGAGAGGCGGTTACAGCCTGTACATCATTAATAAGATTTCAGTAGTTGCATCATGTAACTAAAATGTCACATCAATTAAACCCACTTTATAACACCAGATACATTGCTGCCATCTGTCTGACTGTATGTTGTTCACAGGATACATGAGAGAGGACCTTTGGCGATATCAGGAAAGTAGAAGGGAAGATATCCATTAGAAGTGCATTGAGATAGTAGACTTCAAAGTTCAGCTTCTGTTAGGTAGATGCTAAACTCTAGGATAACTGAGAGATGTAGGCCAAATCTTTGATTGGAGAATCTATCAAGGAAGGCTCATCTCGATAAAATAGGTAAAGTAAATATTTAAGGTGTAAAACAAATTTATATTGATGAGATCTGTTCTCCATTACTTGATAATATCTGTAAAGCTGTTAGGTATATGGAAATCTGAGACAAGACATAAAGACCTCATGGTAGGGTAACTGCGCACAGACCCTCGATTTTCAGTAGTGCGAACACCCCCCTCCGGCCCCCTTATAGGGCCCGCACATCATTAGCAAGATTTCGAGAGTTGGGTCCCATAACTAAAATGTCAGATCAATGAAGCCCACTTCATAACACTATATACGTCGCCGCCATCTGTCTGACCGCATGCTGTTCTGAGGATATATGAGAGAGGACATTTGGCGACATCAGGGATGTGGAACGGAAGACATCCAGGGGAGGCGCATTGAGATAGCAGACTTCAAAGATAGACCTCCTAAACTAGGGGCCACAGGTGACAGGACGTTTTCTGCAAAATACTCAGATATGATGTCCCAGTAGCAGAGGCTATTAGAGGCATACCGAATCTACCCGTACCCTTCTGAGATCAGCTGTTGGCTGGTTGATCCTAGTAATAGGACCCCTCTAAGAAGGCCAGCGGACTAAGGGGAAGCACGCTCAGAAAGGAAGACCTAGATAAGTCGGAGACCTATAAGACATTGACACATTGCGCTTGGACTTGTGATTGGTACTAAATGGCCCAACATGAACTTGATCACTTCATAATTGAAGAGACTACTGGAACGATAGTCAACAAGACTAAAGTAATATAATAGTCTAAGTGGACAACTAAGTTGGAGGCCGCTGTTTGGTATAACAAATAGCGCAGTCATCTCAACAGAAGAATACTATTCCATAACCGTGAAAGGATGTGATAAGTTTCAGGATCAAATGGTGCTTGCACTTATAAGATTCTGGACATTTACATATTAAAATCAGAGTGTTACCTTAAAGGTATAGTAGTTAGAAGTAGTCCGCGAACACTCAGACGCGGGATATAAATATCAAGGTGCCTCCCGAGCTTTACAGACGTTATCAAGCAACGTAGAAGAGATCTTATCAATATAAAATTATTTTATGCTCTAAATCTTTACCTTACTTATTTATCGAGATCAGCCTTCCTCGACAGATTCTCTAAACAAAGATTTGGCCTATGTCGCTCAGAATTATATTAGAGGTTGGCGTCCACCTAACAAAAGTTCAGGAGGCACGTCAATATTTATATCCTGCGTCTGAGTGTTCGTGGACCACTTCTAACTACAATTCCTCCGAAGTACCACTCTGAGTTTAATTTGCAAACATCTAGAATCTTATAAGTTCAAGTACTGTTTGATACTGAAACTTATCACACCCTTTCACGGTTACAGAATGGTATTCCTCTATTGAGATGACTGAACTATTTGTTATACCAAACAGCGGCCTTCAACTTAGTTGTCCGCAAAGATTCTAATATTACTTTAGTCTTATTGACTATCGTTCTCGTAGTCTCTTTAGTCATGAAGTGATCAGTTTCATATCAGGCCACCTATTGCCAATCACAAGTTCAAGCCCGATGTGTCAGCATCTTATAGGTATTCGACTTATCTAGGTCTTCATTTCTGAGCATACTTCCCCTTAGTTCGCCTGCTTACATAGAGGGGTCTTATTACAAGAATCAACTAACCTACAGTTGATCTCAGAAGAGTATGAGTGGATTCGGTATGTCTTCAAAGCCTCCACTACTGGGACATCCTCTTAGAGTGTTTCTCTGAAAATGTACCATCATTTCCAGTCCATAATTAGGAAGCCTAACTTTGAAGCCTATTATTTCAATGTGTCTATAACGTAATTCTTCTATTCTACTTCCCAGATGTCGCCAAAGGTCCCTTCTCCTATACCCTGTAAACAGCATGCAGTCGGATGGACAGTAGTGATGTATACAGTGTTATGAAATGGGCTTCATTGATGTGATATTTTAGTTATGGAACGCAACTCTTGAAATCTCGCTAAGAATATGCAGGCCCTATAAGGGGGCTACAGGGGGGTGTTGGCTTGGGTAAATTGATGTTCTGTGCACAGTTACTCTATCATGAGGTCTGTGCACTTTTTGTCTCAGATTTCCATATGTCTAACAGCTTCCTAATTATGAACTGAAGGTAATGGGACATTTTCAGTGAAATACTCAAACAGGATACCATAGTGGCAAAAGCTACTGAGGACATACCAAATCCACCTATACCCTTCTGAAATCAGCTATAGGTTGATTAGTCCTAGTAATAGAACCATTCTGTAGAGGCAGATAGACTAAGGAGATGTAAGTTCAGATAGGAAGACCTAGACTCAGATAAGTTAAAGACCTATAAGACATTAGCATGTCAGGCTTAGACTTACCGTTAGCACCAGGTGATTCGGCATGAAACTGATCACTTCATAACTTAAGAGACTATAGGAATGATAGTCAAAGAGACTAAAGTAATATAATTGTCAATGCTATCAACTAAGTTGAGGATATCAGTTTGGTAAAATAAATAGTACAGTTATCTTAGCAGAGGAATACTATTCTGCAACTGTGAAAGTATGTGAGAAGTTTCATGGTCAACGAGTACTTACACTTATAAGATTCTGGATGTTTGTGTATTAAAACCAGTATGGTACTTTGGAGACATAGTAGTTAGAAGTAGTCTATAAATACTCAAACAAAGGATATAAATATTGAAGTACCTCCAAAGCTTTACAGATATCATCAAGTAGTAGAAAAGGGATCTTATCAATATAATATTGTTTTTACACTTTGAATCTTTACCTTACCTATTTATAGAAATGAGCCTTCCTCTACAGATTCTCTGATTAAAGATTTTGACCTACATCTCTTAGTCATATTAGAGTTTGGTATCTACCTAACTATAACCTACACCTAAGTATCTCAAACATCTCAGAGAAATTCCCAAATACTATTAAGATAAGGAGAGAAGTATTAGTAAAGTTTCTTTGAAGATAGTAAAGCTGAGAGAAAGATAGAATGACTATTCAACTTATAGTATATTCAGAAAAGCATTCCTATAAGGCTTAAAAAGACTGAATCTTTAAGAAATTATAGCTTCTTTAAGTACACAAGATTATAGTTAGAAAATATAACAATACTATCCTGTCCAAGAAAATAATACAATATTGCTATCACAGTAGCAAAAGGTGAAGTAAGCGAAGTCTTAAAGTAGAAAACTTAAAGTAACAGGATATAACTATTAGGCGGATGCCAAACTCTAGTATAATTCTGAGGGATGTAGGCCAAATCTTTGATCAGAAAATGTGTCGAGGAAGGCTCATCTTGATAAATGGGTAAGGTAAAGATTTTTAAAGTGTGAAACAATTTTATATTGATAAGATCTCTTATCTGTTACTTGATGATGTCTGTAAAGGTCAGGAGGTACTTCGATATTTATATCCCGCATCTGAGTGTTTACGGACTACTTCTAACTACTATGCCTCCGAGGTATCACTTTGATTTTAATACACAAACGTCCAGAATCCTATAAGTGTAAGCACCATTTGACTCTGAAACTTATCACACCCTTATCACGGTTAGAGAATAGTATTTCTCCGTTGAGATGACTGCACTATTTGTTCTACCAAATAGCGGCCTCCAACTTAGTTGCCTGCATAGACTATTATATTACTTTAGTCTTATTGACTATCATTCTAGTGGTCTCATCGGTCATGAAGTGATCAAGTTCATGCCAGGCCATCTAGTGCCAATCACTAGTCTGAGCCCAACATGTCAACATCTTAAGGGTCTCCAACTTATCTAGGGCTTCCTTTCTGAGCGTGCTTTCCCTTGGTCTACCGACCTTGTTACGATCCCTAACCGGTATCAGTTCTCAGCGACGGGTGGACGATACTTCTCTCTTTCTCTCTCAACGATAGTTCTTAGGCCGTTGCCTACGATAAGGTGGGAGAGACTCTCGTGTCTC
>JACCEG010000032.1:262944-281617 GCA_014065205.1 Tuber brumale | reverse complement strand
TCATATGACCGAAGTGGTCACATGCGCAAAACCCATGACCTCTAAATGAGGTCATGTGCGAAACATAACATATCATCATAACCATATCATATGACCAAAGTGGTCATATGTGCGAAACCCATGACCTCTAATGAGGTCATGTGCGAAACATAATATACCTATGACTCATAACTATGAGTCATGTGAAAACCTTTCCTTGCTAAGCCACATTCGTGACAGACCTCCATAGAAAGGTCTTATTGCTAGGATTAACCAACCAATAGCTGATCTCAGAAGGGTATGGGTAGATCTGGTATATCCTTAATAGCTTCTGCTACTGGGACATCCTCTTGGAGTATTTCGCCAAAAATGTCCCATCACTTTTGTCCCAGTGTTTAGGAAGCCTAACTTTGAAGCCTACTATCTCAACGTGCCTTCCACGGATTTCTTCTGTTCCACTTCTCAGATGTCGCCAAAGATCCTTTCTCATATATCCTGTGAACAGCATGCGGTCGGACAGATAGCGGTGACATATATGATGTTATCAAGTGGACTTCATGGATGTGAGATTTTAGTTATAGGAAGCAACTTTAGAGATTTTGCGAATGACATGTAGGCCCCATAAGCTGGTCAGCAGGAGGTGTTGACACTCTGGAAAATCGAGGGTCTGTGCGCAGTTACCCTACTATGAGGTCTGTGCACTTTGTCTCAGATTTCCACATGCCTAACATGAGCTCCCTCCTACTAGGCTTCACCTCAAATGCCTTTTTAACTTCTTATAATACTTCTAAATACTATTTAAGACTCAGTGTAGTCAGGGTAAAAAACCTGCCACATTTACTTAGTCACAGTAGGAAAACCTTTTCCTCACTATCTTACTTCTGCCCTTCCTGGCATGTTCAAATTTTCATCATGAAACCTTTCTACAACTTCCTCCACATTTTCCATACTAGTAGCTGGCTCTCATGTGTTCTCATCTTCTGAACACCCTTCCCATTTGATGAAGTGCCACAGTTCTCACTTCTCTTGATAGCAACCGCATACCTGTTTTCTATAAGAGCGAATCTCGCTTCTTACTACTTTTTTCAACCTTCCATTGTAGATCGCCGTCAATGTCTTCCAGTTCTCTCGGGGATTGCTGGCGATTATCATGAACTGATTTGCGATAGGGTTCCAATAGTGTAACATGAAATACAGGGTGAATGTTCCATCGATCAAATATGTTGAGCTTGAAGGCTCGCAATCTGTACTTCTCCATGATTTGAAAAGGACCGTATAGCTTCTGGCTTAGCTGCTTTGATTTCCATCGGGTGCGAATGTTCTTTGCATTTAACATTACTTTGTCCCTGATCTTGAAGTCCAGCTGTTGTCGAGCTTTCCGGTTATAATATTTTGACATTCCTTCCCATGTCCTTTCTAGTGACCCTCTTGCTAGTTCATGAATCATCTTAATCCAGTTTATGTAGAGTGTTGCTCCTGGATTTTGAGCTTCACACTCCTTGATCTACTCTGTCTACAGATTGAATCTGTAGTTCGCATCGAATGACGACATCCCATGTGTATTGGTAGCAGAGTTGTTATAGGCATGTTCAGCTAGTGATAGTAACTGATACCAGTCATCCTGATCATAGTTAACAAAACTTCAAACGTATCCTTCTAGCACTTGGTTGGTATGGTTAGTCTGTCTATCAGTTTGAGGATGGTATGCCGTTGACATTCTTCACTTAATTTCCAGTGCTTTACAGAGTGATTCCCAGAATTCTCCTGCGAACTTTGAGTCCATATCTGAGACAATTTCAGTTGGTAGGCCATGCAGTCCTAATATGTCTTTCAGGAATGTGTTTATAATATCTTTGGCCATAGCCAAGATCTGAAGTCTGATGAAATGTGCCATCTTTGTAAATTGATCAACTACTACCATTATTTGAGTGCATACTTGCAACTCTAACAGCTGTGTGATGTAGTCCACAGAGATTGACGCCCACGCTGTGTAGGATATTTGCAATGGTTGCAATAATCTATACTTAGCATGTCTAGGTGATTTGTTATATTGGCATTCATCGCAGGATCGAACATAGTCATGGATCCATTCCACAAGTCCTTTCCAGTAGAAGTCTCTCATAATGATCTCCAAGGTTTTCTCTTGTCCGAAATGTCCTCCAACTTTTGCATCATGACATCCTTCTGCGATCTTAGTGTATAGCTCCTGGCTATTTGGTACAAATAGTCTTTGCTTATAATATAGTAGATCATCAGTTAAGGTCCAGTCCTTGGGAAAATCCTTTCCTTCATCTCATAACCTAATGAGTTCTTCCCTCCGTTGCCTCTAAACAGTGTCTGTTCTGATAGCTGCCTGTATCTCGCTTAAGAATTCAGGATTTAACTGCTTCATACCCTTTTGTAGGATAATGGCGTTTGACATTAGAACCTTTTTCGGTACTTCTGAAATATTGTACCAATATTCAATGTCTTTTGCAGATGCCTATAGGTAGCTAATACCACGTTCATGTTCCTTCACGATCAAGGATCTTGTCGCTATATCGGTGCTTCCAAATCCCAAGGTCTCTCGTTCTGTGTCTTCCAAGTAGTCTACTTCAATCATATCTGAGGTATTAACCTTCTCTATCACCAGTTGAGCTATGCGATCACCCATTCCTATCTGGCATTCCTCATTTTTATAGTTGAATAATACGACCTTGGGCTCTCGGGTATAATCAGTGTTGATTACTCCAGTACCGGTGGAGATTCCACTTTGAACCGCTAGACCGCTTCTGAGGGCAACTTTTCCGTAAGCTCCTTTGTGTAGCCCCACAACTCTACCTGTCCTTATTAATGCTTGTCCATATTTCGGGACAATGTCATCCTCTATGGCATACAGGTCATGTCCTGCTGCCATTCTTGAGCCCTTTGTTGGAAAGTATGCCTTCTTGCTCAATCTCCTGGCCCTAATCATGGGTTTTTTTCCTCCTCTTCGAGGCTCCAAATCCAAATCCATATCTTCATTCCAATCTTCTCCTTCATCGCCTACCCTCACTACTAGTGATACCAAGACATTTTCTGGCTTCAAAGTTTTCTGTTCACGATGAGTAGCTCCCTCCTGAGGATGGTACTGCGGTGGTCTACTTAATGCATCCGGCTTTCTACCCGTTGTGCCTGGTCAGTATATAATATGAAAATTGTATTCCACTACCTTCTGAGCCCATTGAATTTGACGGCTACTCTAGACTTTCGAGGTAAGGAAGTATTGTAGGTTCTGATGATCGGTAAAGAATGTAATTGGTTTTTCTGTTCCAATCAAGTAGTGTCTCTATTCCTTGAATGCTTCAAAGATCGCCAGGAGTTCTTTATCATGAATTTCATAATTGCGCTCCGCTGAGTTTAGTTTTCTGGAATGGAACGCTATGGGATATAACCTTTTCTCAAAGTATTGAGAAAGAACCAAGCCAAGTGCGAAATTGCTAGCTTCAGTTTCCACCACTGTTTCTCTTTCTGGAAAAAAGTAGTGGAGTATGGGAGCTGCGGTGAATCGGTGTTTCAATTCTTCGAATGCCATATCCTGCTCAACTCCCTACTTGAAATTCTTGGAATTTCCTTGTAATATCTCAGTTATGGGTTGGCAAATAGCTGAGAAGTTTTTGATAAATCGTCAGTAGAAGTTGGCGAACCCAATGAAGACTTGCATTTCTCTGACCAACTTAGGTGCCTTCTAAACCATTATGGATTCCACCTTTCAGGTGCTTATTGACACCCCATCGACCGCCACAATATAGCCAAGAAATTCTACCTCTGTCGCATGAAATGTTGATTTCTTTAGCGATACCGCTAATTGGAAGTCTGATAGACTTTGTGAAACCTTCTTGATGGCTTCGATATGTTCCTTTTTATCTTTTGAATAGATGAGAATATCGTCAAGGTAACACACAACTCCAACATCAAGATGTTCCTTGAGTACTTAGTTCATCATATCTTGGAAAGTTGCCAGAGCGTTAACCAATCCAAAAGGTATGACCTTATATTTGTAGTATCCCTATCTTGTACGGAACGCCATTTTCTATTCATCTCCTTTCTTTATCCCAATTAGGTAGTAACCGTCTTTCAGGTCTAACTTGGTGAAGAACTTTGCGCTAGCCACTCTATCGTGGAGTTCAGACATTAGTAAAAGGGGATGTTTGTTGAAGATAGTAATCTTATTTAGATTTGAGTAATCCACAACTAGGTGTAATCTGCCATCTGGTTTAGGTATGAATAATATGGGTGCTCCTGCTGGTGATTGGCTCTGCATGATCTTTTCTTGTTTGATCATGGTTTCCAAGTATTCCTGTAAAGCCTTAAGCTGTCTTTTAGATAGTGGATATATTAGGCCCTAGGGGGGAGTTGATCCTAGAATCAACTTGATTTCATGATCCAATGTTTATCTCGGAGCTAATCTTTCTACTATCTAGGCTTCAAACAAATGTTTGTAATATCAGTATTCTGCCAGTAATGATTTGAGTTCTAGCGTATCCTCGATGGCTCATATTCTTCCGATGCGATATGTATTAGGATCCCAAGTGACTGACTCATCATATTCAAACATATCCACTATCCCTTCATCTTCTTCTGCGCAGTTTTCGCAATATTTTGCGGAGAAGGTCCAATTTTCTGCATCTTCTATGTGAGACACTGAGTATTCACAATGTCACCAGCCGAAAGGAATTATCATCCTGTAGTGACCTACTTTAGCTACTTCACACGACACTTCAGAAATGTATCAGTTCCTGCCAATTTCCAATTTTATAGGTAGGGTGTAACACTTTTCTCCTGACATGCCTGATGATCCATCAAAGCCTAAGATATCTACTGCATTGTTGCGTTCCACTATGGGAATATGAAGATCTTCAACTAGGTCCTTATTGATGAAGAATATGTTAGATCCCAAATCTAACAAGACTTTAGCTTTGTATCGCTTCTCATATATATGGAGGTAAGCGATCCCCTTCGGACAGTTGTATCATTTTGGTTTAGGAGCTTCCAACTTCACCCGCTTCGCGCAGATTAGATTTTCCTATTTTTTTTGTTTAAGCATAGTTGGTGTTGGGTGTAAATAACAAGATGTTTGTTACTACGCCTGCGTAGTTTTGACCATAGAGGTCTCCTCAGATAAACTAGTAACTCTTTAGCTCTAACAATCTGTGTCTACATACTAAGTGGCATTTTACCGATACACAACTGCGTACGACCAGTTTTCAGGCTGGATGCCTTCTCTCAACATGCCAAACCTAGGCTCATAGTAGATTTTTGGGCGGTTATTAGCGATGGCACTCCCCTGATGTGAGGTTGCTGCTTTCACTAATCTTTTCCCTTAGGGTTTCAGTTATCCATCCAGCTCCCTCAGAGGAGCCTTGCGCACCAAAGTAGTATATCCCTATCCTACACTCTGGCCAGAAGGCAAGATAGTACATATGTATAATACGACTCAGACTTATGTGGTAGGTAGAATGGCCCATGTCGGTTGTCCTCCTGTTGTATATTGTTATCAGGTAGATCTTGCATTTCTATGTCCCAACTTCTTCAGTATAGTAACTTGCTTGCATACGGGTAGCAGGCGGCCACCAGGTGACTCAAGGAACTTCGTACAGTTAGCTCCCAGGCCATGTGGGCATGTTAACTATCCTTTCTTTCAATCAAGACTCTCCATATATTGATTCTTGTATTCGAGTTCTCAAGTCCCTCATGGAGTCCCTTCACTTGAAGCCTACTTACATTGATCCTGAAAGGAGAGACTTGCTTCACGCCGCCTTTATCATTTTGAGTTTCAACTCCCATAGTCGCACATGGAATACCCAATTCCTGTCATAGTCGGTACCCAATACACCCCAGCCAAAGGGGGTTCCCATTTCAATTCCTGTTTCATATGGACACTGAATACCCAAACGCCATTGCCATTAGTGCCAATGAACTGACCTAGGTCAGTTCCTCATCATTCGCCAATTCCCAGATCTTATTCACTAAGGCTAAATGCTAGATAGTTGTGACACTTCAAACTAATTTAGGCTTTACAATAGCCAATCTTGCTCATCGAATTTCCATTTTTATCAGTCCTAAGCTGACCGTTGCCGCTGATATATGGGTATCTCTCCAACCCGTCTGGTAGGTGTGGTTTTTCTTTCCACAAGGTGTACAGTCTCCGTCTCACCTCCGAGTATCTATCACACTCTGGGGGATACTAGTATGGGCCTAGTCAAAGTTGGTTTGGATGGTCTTTGCTGCACCTCCCATCCTTTTTCTAGGTTTCTCCGATTCATTATCTCTTTTCCATTTTCGTGGTGGGGCTCTACCTCTCTTGACTTAAGGTTTAGTATTCCTTAGTCCCTTTAGCTTAGAGTCCCATCGGTCTTCTCTTTTGACCTCTTGGACTATCCTTGGCTTGGACGGTTTATCTCTTGCAAGCTTTTCTCTAGCGAGAAGTGCCTCTTCCGATCAACCACATAGCTTGAGCGCTGCTTCCCATTCTTGATCCATTGTATATTGCAAGGCCGACAACCTGCGGACAATTTGTTTTGGAAGTTTGTTTTCAACTTCCTCCCTCCATGATTCTCCACTCATGCGTGCCCTGATGTTTAGGTTGTACATGACTGTGAGGTAATATTCAATACTACTTTCGTACTCAACCAGCTTCATAGCTCAAAGCGCTAGTCTTTCAGCTTCCACTAGGGCAAATCATTTTATCATATTGTGTTCAAAACGAGTCTATGTAGCCAGTTCTGGTTGCTGTATTTCTCCTTGAAGTCCATCCATAGCCTTCCGATACCAGATGGTGTAAGGAAGTACTATGTCTTCCTTAGTACAGTTGAGCGCATATGTGACTCATTCCTGAGCATTATCCCAGATCTGCGGGTTTCTTTTGAAATAGTCGGTATATTATATAATCTACACATATATGTCTTGTGTGTATTTGTCCTCACAGAATGGGAGTAGCTCTGATGGTTGCTTCACATTAAGCGCTATTGCATTGGTAAGTGTTTCTGCCATACCAGACCGCTCTGGTGTCTGTCCTTGCCTACCACAGCTTGGACTTCCTCTGCTTCTTCCTCGCTCATCATTCTCGTCATCATTATCGCTAGGATCTCTTGGGTCACCTTCCTGAGCACCTGAGGGGGATGCATCAGTGGCTTCTTTGCTTTTCAGTTAGGCATATGGAAATCTGAGACAAAGTGCACAGATCTCACGGCAGGGCAACTGCGCACAGACCCTCGGATTTACCGAAGTACCAACACCCCCCTCCGGCCCCCCCACGGGGCCCACAAGTCATTAGCGAGATTTCGAAAGTTGCGTCCCATAACTGAAAAGTCACATCAATGAAGCCCACTGCATAACACCATATACGTTGCCGCCATCCATCTGACCGCATGCTGTTCACAGGATATACGGGAGGGGACCTTTGGCGATATCTGGAAAGTGGAACAGAAGAAATCCGTTATAGCCGCATTGAGGTAGTAGGCTTCAAAGTTAAGCTTCCTAAACTATGGGCCAAAGGTGACGGGACGTTTTCAACGAAATACTCTAGGAGGATGTCCCAATAGCAGAGGCTATTAGGGGTATATCAAATCCATCTATACCCTTCTGAGATCAGCTATAGGTTGGTTGGTCCTAGTAATAGGACCCCTCTACGGAGGCCGGCGGACCAAGGAGAAGTATGCTCAGAATGGAAGACCTAGATAAGTCGGAGCCCCTTGAGACGTTAACACGTCGGGCTCGGACTTGCGATTGGTACTAGGTGGCACAGCATGAACTTAATCACTTCATGATTGAAGAGACTACTGGAACGATAGTCAATAAGACTAAAGTAATATAATAGTCTATGCGGACATCTAAGTTAGAGGCCGCTATTTGGAATAACAAATAGCGCAGTCATCTTAATAGAGGAATACTACCCCATGACTGCGAAAGGGTGTGATAAGTTTCCGAGTCAAACGGTGTTCGTACTTATAAAGATTCTGGACGTTTGTATACTAAAACCAGGATGGTACTTCCAGGGCATAGTAGTTAGAAGTAGCCCGCGAACACTCAGACATGGGATATAAATATCGAAGTGCCTCCCGAGCTTTACAGACACTATCAAGCAATGGAGAAGAGATCTTATCAATATAAAATTATTTACCTCATAAATCTTTACTTTATCTTTACCTTATCGAGACGAGCCTTCCTCGACAAATTCTCCAAACAAAGATTTTGGCCTACGTTCCTCAGTTATACTAGAGATCGGCATCCGCCTAACACTTTCCCATTTTCCCTTTGTGTAGGCGGGACATAATACTCTTCATCATCTGCCTGTTCGACTTCAGGTAAGGGTGCTAGTCCTGCAGCTTCTGGACTTCATACAGCAGCAAGTATCTTGTTTACCACTGCCATTAATACCGTTAGAGTATTATTTGTCTCATTGTTTTGCTGCTGTTGCTGATCTAAAGATCTACAAATCTCCGCCTGGTGCGTAGTGCTGTCTAGACGTGCTTGCGCTAGGCTACGGTTAACCTCTCTTTCCTGCGTGATGCTTTGAGCATGGAATTCTACGAATTCCATTCTTAGGCTGATAACTATCTGTTCCAGCATCTGATCTCAGGCTAATGCCTCCTGGCTTTGTTGCCTGATAGTTTCATGTAACCTCGTGGTTACATCTTCATGTTCCTACTGACATCTATCTTGGGCATTTATCTTCTTTGCTACTTCCCGTAGCATTTTCTCTTGGATACCTTTGACCTCCTATTCCATGCCTGCTAGCTGCATCAACACAATCGCAATATCGTTGTCATGGACATCTTGTCCATCGTCTATTTGCTATTGAACCTTAATTAATTTTAAGGTATTGTCTTAGTTGACTCCCTTCAAATATTTGAAGGCAATATTGGCTTAGTCGAACAAGGTGTCCATGTCTTGCCTTATTCGACCCAATGTTATCTCTAAATGGGTAGCTAGCCTGGTTAGGTTTGCCACATGGTCGCCTCCTGGCTTTGGCGTGGAAGGTCTCAATATCCGATATGTGCTTGCGATACTCGGGGATCAGTGAGAGGGTAGATTTCCTCTCCGATATGTTGGTTCTTGAGGTGTAACCAGGAAGGGACTATGTATAGTGGAGTCATCAGTTCCTGTCATAACTGGTCGGGTGTCCATGGGTTCTCCCACCATTATTCTCTTTCTCAGGTCTTGCGGTATCTCAGCCATTGTGATATGTTCCAGATAGGCTAATTGTTCCAATAGCCCGGGATGAGTGATTACTGGTACTTCGTACCAGAGTTCTCGATATCCTTTAAAAGGTTTAAGGAATCGTATGAATTGTATACAATGTCTGAGGTGCTCTAGAGGTGTAGGTAAAACAGGGTTCGGGCGATCTGATTCTGGATTTAGGACCTGAATTTCCCTTTTCTCGAGGTTTAAAATGTACTTAGAGTTCATGTATAGGTTCTTAGGCCCAAGCCAAGGGGATGGTTGGCCCTTGGATAACTGTGCCTAGTTTCTTGTCCTTAGAGTACTGGGTACTCCTATCTACAAAGTCTTCTGACTTGATAGAACTCCACTCAAAGTTCTAACCATGCCAGGTACGATATATGCAATAGAATTGATCTCTCGCTGGGATCCTGCAAGGTATTGTGAACTACAAAGGTTCTTGCATATACTCTTCTTCGATTTCAAACAGCTCACTGTCGAATATTTCTTCAAATTTATGAATATAAATCAAGCAGTAAGGAGCTTCGAATATGTAATCGAAGCGAGAGCTGAGGGTGGGGTTTGAAGTGAACTCGTAGTTCCTATAGTAAGCCTTCGTAATAGGAGAACGATTAATATACTGTTAGGTGGACGCTCAACTCCAGTATAATTCTGAAGGATATAGGCCAAATCTTTGATCAGAGAATCTGTCGAGGAAGGCTCATCTCGATAAATAAGTAAGGTAAAGATTTTTAAACTGTGAAATAATTTTATATTGATAAGATCACTTCTCCATTGCTTGATAATGTCTGTAAAGCTCAGGAGGCACTTTGATATTTATATCTCACGTCTGAGTGTTCGCGGACTACTTCTAACTACTATGCCTCCGAGGTACCACTCTGATTTTAATACGCAAATGTCCAGAATCTTATAAGTGTGAGCACCGTTTGACCCTGAAACTTATCACACCCTTTTCACGGTTGCAGAATAGTATTTCTCCATTGAGATGACTGTGCTATTTGTTCTACCAAACAGCGGCCTCCAACTTAGTTGCCTGCATAGACTATTATATTACTTTAGTCTTGTTGACTATCATTCCAGTAGTCTCATCGGCTCTGAAGTGATCAAGTTCATGCTGGGCCACCTAGTACCAATCGCTAGTCTGAGCTTAATATGTCAATGTCTTAAGGGTTTCCAACTTATTTTGGTCTTGCTTTCTGAGCATACTTCCCCTTGGTCCGCCGGCCTCCATAGAAGGATCCTATTACTAAGACCAACTAACCTACAGCTGATCTCAGAAGAGTATGGATAGATCCAATATGTCCTTAATAGCTTCTGCTACTTGGACATCCTCTAGGAGTATTTCGCCGAAAACCTCCTGTCACCTTCGGCTTATAGTTTAGGAAGCCTAACCTTGAAGCCCACTATCTCAATGCGCCTTCCACGAATATCTTCCATTCCACTTCCCAGTTGTCGCCAAAGGTCCTTTCTCATATATTCTGCAAATAGCATGCAGTGGGACGGACAGTGGCGACATATATGGTATTATGAAGTGTGCTTTATTGATGTGACATTTTAGTTATGAGATGCAACTCTCAAAATCTTGCTAATGACATGTGAGTCCTATAAGGGGGCCGGAGGGGGGTGTTGGCACTCCAGAAAATCGAGGGTCTGTGTGCAGTTACCCTACCATGAGGTCTGTGTACTTTGTCTCAGATTTCCATATGTTTAATAATAACTAACAAAACAAGTAATAAAATCCAAACAAGATATAACTAGCAGTTACTACCAGTATACTAATCTAGTAGTAATCATAATATAAGGAAATACCCAACTAGGTAGTGACATAATAAGTGGGAAGATAAGCACTACTAGGTAAGTCCTGAGTAGGTGAAACTAATATCAACTTAAAGCTAGTTACAGTAGTAGGAAAACAAAAGGATTTCATTATAAAGCTAAAGTATTATGGTTATAATTATATCCAAAATTAATGCAGTTTCTGTAAGAAAAGTGTTTCCAATTCTTATTTTCCAAAAATAGAATAAGTTCAGAAATTTGGTAGATATTGTAAACCTATATGTAAGTTGGCCAATATATATTATCATACCTATGACATTGAACTTGATACAACTCTAAAATACTAATACTCAAATCTCCTTATATTGACTGTAGGTTTATTTCAGATACTTAATTGACTTTAGGTCTTACTCATACAGTATTTGTTGATTAATTTATTTCTATTTAGAGCTCATCTTTTCTTTACTACTATAATAGTACTCATACTTGAACTTTTACTCAATACGATATAATATATATTATCATACCTGAATATTCTGAATTTCAATAATCTAAATACCTTACTCTCTTGTATAAATTTTGGTCAACTCAGAATTTCTTTCCATTAAAGTCTGATCTATTATTTCTAATCACCTGCTATATCAACCAGAGTTTTCAAATTTTTACCTTGCAAAACAGCAATAGCAGATCTCAAAAGCTGGTATAATATTAGCTAAAGCTGTATTACAATTGTAATAAATAAAACTATAAAGTTTATACTAATCCAGACTTTGTACAACAGTATTCTGTTCTTTATACTTTGTTTATTCTATATTTTTTTATCTCATCCTACTGCAATCATATACTATTTTTATAATTCTAACTATGAATACAAGTAAGATTTATACTATACTCTATTAATATTTATTTCAATTAATATTTGTATATAAGACTCAGAATCCTTTGCAGAGAACTTACAACTATAACAGAAAGGTTGAATTATAATTGAAGTTGTTAGTAACAGTGACTTTAACTAATATTAAATAACTGAATATGATTCTATAATATTATTAACTCTACCTCCAGCAGTACTCATTTTAGGATCATGATCGTTTACTCAGCTATTTATTATCTTTTAGTTAACCTCTACTACTAAGATACTATAGTTCATGACATACAAAATGTGTACCTGGAATTTCCTTATTTTCAAACTCTGAAGACTCTAGCTCTATATTGTTTATTACAAAAAAAAAACCTGTTTTAGAAAGAGCAAATGAAAAATAATCAGAAACAGGTTTTTCTTTCTTTCAATTAGAAGTTTGAATAAAGATCCTTTAGCTTTTGAAACCTTGTATTTTTGGTATATAAGGGAAAAAGATATTATGTCAGCCAGTGTTTATTTGTCAAGCTATTCTAATAACATATACCTCATATTATTGCTTTTTTAGAGTTTTGCTCAGATTTCTCCATTTTTCTTCTAAAACCTATATCCTAAAATATTTAAATCTATAATACTTGCTATCCTTTATAAATTATACTATTATAATAATTATTATATCATCAATTATTCTTTTCAGAGTAGAAACCTCAAACCTCTAACCCTAATTTGCCTGTTTCTTGGTGTTAGACATATGGAAATCTGCGACAAAAAGTGCACAGACCTCACGATAGGGTAACTGCGCACAGACCCTGGATTTACCAAAGCCAACACCCTCCTCTAGTCTCCTTATGGGGCCTGCATGTCATTAGCGAGATTTCGAGAGTTGCATCCTATTGTAACCGCCTCTCGGGAGATGCGGTAATCGTAGGGTTAACGGGCTTTGTTCTGTACCAAGGTGGTAACTAGCGAATCAAAGTCCGGAGGCTTTAGCCAAGGTTGTTGAATAGACTTCTTACTGTATCGCAACTACTGAAGTCTCCGAGATGTTTGGTAGGTCTTAAACTAAAGATTCTTGAAACGAACTGAAGAAAGTAACTGTTCAACCAAGTATATTGAAAACTCTGTCTGCCGAAGTCTACTCCTTCTAACGGAAAGAGTAGCAGTTCTTAAATACACTTCCTAGGCTACCGAGAGCCTTGTTCTCATAACATAATAGACTCCAAAACGGTAGCCTTGAAACCAAACATAAAACATATAGAGTATCAAACCGATACTCGAAACCAAACATAAAACATATAGAGTATCAAACCGATACTCGAAACCAAACATAAAACATATAGAGTATCAAACCGATACTCGAAACCAAACATAAAACATATAGAGTATCAAACCCATACTCGAAACCAAACATAAAACATATAGAGTATCAAACCGATACTCGAAACCAAACATAAAACATATAGAGTATCAAACCGATACTCGAAACCAAACATAAAACATATAGAGTATCAAACCGATACTCGAAACCAAACATAAAACATATAGAGTATCAAACCGATACTCGAAACCAAACATAAAACATATAGAGTATCAAACCGATACTCGAAACCAAACATAAAACATATAGAGTATCAAACCGATACTCGAAACCAAACATAAAACATATAGAGTATCAAACCGATACTCGAAACCAAACATAAAACATATAGAGTATCAAACCGATACTCGAAACCAAACATAAAACATATAGAGTATCAAACCGATACTCGAAACCAAACATAAAACATATAGAGTATCAAACCGATACTCGAAACCAAACATAAAACATATAGAGTATCAAACCGATACTCGAAACCAAACATAAAACATATAGAGTATCAAACCGATACTCGAAACCAAACATAAAACATATAGAGTATCAAACCGATACTCGAAACCAAACATAAAACATATAGAGTATCAAACCGATACTCGAAACCAAACATAAAACATATAGAGTATCAAACCGATACTCGAAACCAAACATAAAACATATAGAGTATCAAACCGATACTCGAAACCAAACATAAAACATATAGAGTATCAAACCGATACTCGAAACCAAACATAAAACATATAGAGTATCAAACCGATACTCGAAACCAAACATAAAACATATAGAGTATCAAACCGATACTCGAAACCAAACATAAAACATATAGAGTATCAAACCGATACTCGAAACCAAACATAAAACATATAGAGTATCAAACCGATACTCGAAACCAAACATAAAACATATAGAGTATCAAACCGATACTCGAAACCAAACATAAAACATATAGAGTATCAAACCGATACTCGAAACCAAACATAAAACATATAGAGTATCAAACCGATACTCGAAACCAAACATAAAACATATAGAGTATCAAACCGATACTCGAAACCAAACATAAAACATATAGAGTATCAAACCGATACTCGAAACCAAACATAAAACATATAGAGTATCAAACCGATACTCGAAACCAAACATAAAACATATAGAGTATCAAACCGATACTCGAAACCAAACATAAAACATATAGAGTATCAAACCGATACTCGAAACCAAACATAAAACATATAGAGTATCAAACCGATACTCGAAACCAAACATAAAACATATAGAGTATCAAACCGATACTCGAAACCAAACATAAAACATATAGAGTATCAAACCGATACTCGAAACCAAACATAAAACATATAGAGTATCAAACCGATACTCGAAACCAAACATAAAACATATAGAGTATCAAACCGATACTCGAAACCAAACATAAAACATATAGAGTATCAAACCGATACTCGAAACCAAACATAAAACATATAGAGTATCAAACCGATACTCGAAACCAAACATAAAACATATAGAGTATCAAACCGATACTCGAAACCAAACATAAAACATATAGAGTATCAAACCGATACTCGAAACCAAACATAAAACATATAGAGTATCAAACCGATACTCGAAACCAAACATAAAACATATAGAGTATCAAACCGATACTCGAAACCAAACATAAAACATATAGAGTATCAAACCGATACTCGAAACCAAACATAAAACATATAGAGTATCAAACCGATACTCGAAACCAAACATAAAACATATAGAGTATCAAACCGATACTCGAAACCAAACATAAAACATATAGAGTATCAAACCGATACTCGAAACCAAACATAAAACATATAGAGTATCAAACCGATACTCGAAACCAAACATAAAACATATAGAGTATCAAACCGATACTCGAAACCAAACATAAAACATATAGAGTATCAAACCGATACTCGAAACCAAACATAAAACATATAGAGTATCAAACCGATACTCGAAACCAAACATAAAACATATAGAGTATCAAACCGATACTCGAAACCAAACATAAAACATATAGAGTATCAAACCGATACTCGAAACCAAACATAAAACATATAGAGTATCAAACCGATACTCGAAACCAAACATAAAACATATAGAGTATCAAACCGATACTCGAAACCAAACATAAAACATATAGAGTATCAAACCGATACTCGAAACCAAACATAAAACATATAGAGTATCAAACCGATACTCGAAACCAAACATAAAACATATAGAGTATCAAACCGATACTCGAAACCAAACATAAAACATATAGAGTATCAAACCGATACTCGAAACCAAACATAAAACATATAGAGTATCAAACCGATACTCGAAACCAAACATAAAACATATAGAGTATCAAACCGATACTCGAAACCAAACATAAAACATATAGAGTATCAAACCGATACTCGAAACCAAACATAAAACATATAGAGTATCAAACCGATACTCGAAACCAAACATAAAACATATAGAGTATCAAACCGATACTCGAAACCAAACATAAAACATATAGAGTATCAAACCGATACTCGAAACCAAACATAAAACATATAGAGTATCAAACCGATACTCGAAACCAAACATAAAACATATAGAGTATCAAACCGATACTCGAAACCAAACATAAAACATATAGAGTATCAAACCGATACTCGAAACCAAACATAAAACATATAGAGTATCAAACCGATACTCGAAACCAAACATAAAACATATAGAGTATCAAACCGATACTCGAAACCAAACATAAAACATATAGAGTATCAAACCGATACTCGAAACCAAACATAAAACATATAGAGTATCAAACCGATACTCGAAACCAAACATAAAACATATAGAGTATCAAACCGATACTCGAAACCAAACATAAAACATATAGAGTATCAAACCGATACTCGAAACCAAACATAAAACATATAGAGTATCAAACCGATACTCGAAACCAAACATAAAACATATAGAGTATCAAACCCTATACTATCAGGCTAGAGGCACACCTCGTTTCCTGAAACATATTCGAAACTCAAACAATATCAACTGATATATGAAAATCCTAAACCAGTAACCAGTACCGGTTACACCTATAACTAAAATATCACATCAATGAAGCTCACTTCATAATACCATATACATCGCCGATGTCCATCCAACCGCATGCTGTTCACAGGGTATATGAAAGGGGACCTTGGGTGATATCTGGAAAGTGGGATGAAAGATATCTGTCACAGGTACATTGAGATAGTCGGCTTCAAGGTTAGGCTTCCTAAACTATGGGCCAAAGGTGATAGGACGTTTTCTGCGAAATACTCTAAGAGGTTGTCCCAGTAGTGGAGACTATTGAGAACATAACGAATCTACCCATACTCTTCTGAGATCAGCTGTATATTGGTTGATCCAAGCAATAGGATCCCTCTATAGAGGCAGGCGGACTAAGGGAAAGCATGCTCAGACAGGAAAACCTAGATAGGTCGAAGACCCGCAAAGATGTTGACACATCTGGCTTGGACTTGCGATTGGCACCAGGTGGCTCAACATGAAACTGATCACTTCATGACCAAAGAGACTACTGGAATGATAGTCAATAAGACTAAAGTAATATAATAGTCTATGCGAATAACTAAGTTGAAGACCGCTGTTTGGTATAACAAATAGCGCAGTCATCTCAACAGAGGAATACTATTCCATAACCGTGAAAGGGTGTGAAAAGTTTCAGGGTCAAACAGTACTCACACTTATAAGATTCTGGACATTTGCGTATTAAAACCAGAGTGGTACTTCGGAAGCATAGTAGTTAGAAGTAGTTCGCGAATACTCAGATGCGGGATATAAATATCAAAGTACCTCCTGAGCTTTACAGACATTATCAAGCAATGAAGAAGAGATCTTATCAATATAAAATTGTTTTACGCTTTAAATCTTTACCTTACCTATTTTTATCAAGAAAAGCCTTCCTTGACAGATTCTCCTAACAAAGATTTTGGCCTACATCCCTCAATTATACTAGAGTTTAGCATCCGCCTAACACTTGGCATATTTACTTGCACAGCTATGTAACATTCTTTTTTCAGCCTGGTACACAATTTTAGTGTCACAAACTATACACTATTTTAGAGAAAGTAGATCCTAAGAGTTTTTATAATAGTTACCTTTATAGTGTAAATATATTTTGAAAAAATGATAATACAGTAGTATTCTACTCTAATATAGATAAACTTTTAATTACTGTTAACTACTAGGAACTGAAAACTCTTTCAATCTCCCTACAATATGTATCAAATACTCTCATATATCTTTTAAGAGTCTACTCTCAATCTCTAATTAATAAATATTCTTGCTTAAGTGTTAAGAAATTCCAAGTAGTATTTTTTTTTTAATTAAAAATACCACAGTTAAGAAATTTCAATTCAATAATTAGTTTTTAAAGAGACTATTATAGATATATTATATTCCAATTCCTATCTATTCGGATATCTTGCATATTTAATGTTAAATTATTATCACTATCAATTATAAAGATAAAAAGATATTATATGGAGTTCATTTTTACTAGTCACATTTTGGTCAATCATTAAAGATAATAATCTGTAACCTGGACATGATGATAAAATTTCACAATAATTTGTAAATATAGCTTTTGCAGTTGACATTTTACTATATCTTTTAATTGAATCCATTTATTGAATTATTTGTAGGCATTGGCTTCATTAATGTTTACTTGATTGAATTGGTCATGAGTATAGGGACCTTCCGGACATGACTGTATGATACTGTGCCGTACATGGAATCATTTGCTAACTACCCAAAGCAGGACTAAAATAAAAATAAAAATAAAAATAAAAAAGCTATTCCTCAACCACAGACACCGCGCTATGATGGAACCATGTTTTCACATGGTATAATTTACCTCCTGTCAGTGGTGTACGCGCAAGAGCCCATATCCAAATTCGGGATGGGTGCGCCAGAGGATATATCAAAGTCGAAGATGTCCATTGGGATACTCATAGTTGCGCAAGCATTTGGGATCTATCATTCTCAGTCAACATTGAATCATACATCGTCGCTGCCGCCAGGTGATAACCTATCATAAAGTACTAGGACAAAAGGGATCGTCCGATCAGTGGTTACCAAGCAACACCTCAAAAAACCCCACCCCCTCAATCAACCACCCCTCAACAACCATGCCTTCACAAAAGACAGGTTACCTTACAGACTTTGAGAAAGGGCAAATTGTTGCTCTAAGGGAGAAAAATATTGCATTTTCTGAGATTGGACAGCTTTTACATCGCTCCCAGAGTACAGTTAAAAGTTTTTACAAACGGTATCAAAAGAGGGGTGATGGGAAAAACCTCCCATTTACTGGAAGACCCAAAATTATCGATACCAGAACCTGCCGCCGCCTAGCCAGAGAGTCCAAGAAGGGACGCCATCAGCCATTATCAGAATTG
>JACCEG010000032.1:168626-262180 GCA_014065205.1 Tuber brumale | reverse complement strand
AATTTCACATAGGAGTTTTGTTATATTTAATGGATGTCTATTCAAATTTTCAGTTCATTTTAAGTAGTTGTTGTTACATAGATAGTAAATTTATAGTGGTTGTGGGGTTGCCGTTGCTGTGCCAGACGATCCATTTTGTCCCCGTACTTTACGTCAACTATTCCAGCAACATGTCCCTGAACTGGGGCACAAGACAACGGCAGATAAATCTGTTCGCCCGAGTATCCAAACCTCCTCAAATACTCAATTACCCTGAGGCAAGTCTGCCTGTAAGCAACTGTGACATCCATGTAATGCTGTTTTCCAGTCTCATCCACAGAGAATCCCTCAAAAGTGAGCATTCGGCCGGGACCGAAATGTGGCTCCACAGGGCCAGGGATGAAGATCGGGCTCTTCATGTCAAGTTCTTGAATGCCCCCCTTCATAAGCTCAAACTTTAGAGTGATGATTCCAGCCATTTCGATAGCCCCGCAGAAACTAATCTCCCCATCACCTTGCGAAAAGTGCAAGTCCCCCACAGAGAACTTTGCACCGGGAACGTGCACAGGGAGGTAGGTTTTCGACCCTCTGCTAAGGTTCTTGATATCACAGTTCCCACCGTGTTCGGGGCGTCCGGGGATGGTCCTTGCCCCTTCTCTACCAATCCTCACTCTCAGCTCCTCTGGAGCGGAACCTGCATGGACATTCTCTAGTTCTGGGGGCAGTGCTACTACCCGGTCAAGGGTGTTCACGGAGACCAGTTCGGATTCTCTACGGTTCCATTCTGCTAGGACTTCAGTGGATGGTGCGCAGCCCATGATTCCCGGGTGGATTAGACCTGGGAACCGAACGTGCGGGATATGCCTGGATGAGCAGAAAATGCCCTCAAAGTCCCAGATTGCTGTCGTAGTCATTAGCTATGGGGTGTGTGAGTGGGTTGTAGGAAGGGGTGGTTACTATACCTTTTGCGGACTGTGGGAAATGGTCGTCCAAGAATCCACCTCCATTCCTCCTGTCTAATACTGCAGTGAAGCCCCAGGGTCTGTCTTCGAATGGCTGCACATCTTGAATCTCAACGACCAGGACGTCGCCAGGGTCCGCGCCTTCAATCACGAAGGGGCCCGAGAGATAATGTGGCTGTGTAAGGTCACAGTTCCTGGCGTCGTCTGCACAGTCATCGTTTTGGATCAGGCCACCAGTGCAGTCAACACATTCCACCTTCACAACTTCTCCTGGAACAATCCTTTCAACAGCGGGAACTGTGTTTGTCAGTTAGTGTGCGCAACATCTCAAAGCATCAAAGAACCAAGGGGTAGATTACTATCTGGATGCCAGCGGTTCTATGTATCCATTAGTTTCCCGCCACAAGTTATTGGAGAATTAGATCTTACGTGAAAGTGCAATTGTTCTTGAGCAGACTTGTCAAAGTCTACCTTCAAGGCAGTTCGAATCGGTCCAGTGGGCATGATTAATTGTGTGAAAAAGGCGTTTGGTGGGAGATCTGGTGTATCAGGGGGAAAGCTTGATTTCAATGGGTTCGAGACAAAAACCGGGACTCCTCAACCCCCTTTATATTCTCCAATCCAGACAATCGGTGCTCGCGATCCAACAGACGAGAGGAATGAGCGGGGTACAGTACACCCCAACCCGAGTCTCAGCTCCCACCACATGAGCAGAGCAAACCGTGACGAACAAACAGATCTCCATCTAGGCTCCCCCTCCACCCAATAACTTATCACATCACAACATCACATCCTACCTCCGGCCCCAAAAAAGCCACCATGTTCTCCATCTGCAGCTTCCGTCGTTATCGTCTTATCTGAAGTGGTCTTGGATCAACATCATCATCTGTCAAAAAAAAAAAAGCAAAGGGGGGCCAGTCATGGGCTGAGAAGAATGTGAATTTAGCTAGAGGATTATATTGATTGGAGGTGTGTTACCATGGTGCCATTGTGATGGTGGGGGTTGGGAGCTCTTGGCCATGGATAATGGATCCCCATCCTAAAGGTTGTAGACCATAAGGGTGAAGGATTTTTGTTCCAAAGGAGAGCAGGATTCAGTGATCCAAGGTTTTCCCAATGGGGACAAATGTTTGCTACAGCATAAGCATGGTTGTAGTAACAAAACCCCTGGACTCCAAGTAGACTATGGAAATACCCGATCCAAGCACTCGCTGTAACCCATGAAAGGCCAAAGTATGACGATCTCCCATCCCTTACCTGCCATACTGCCAGAACACACCGGTACAGTAGGAGAGTACAAGCTACTCGGAGTGTCTGCGGGACGATAACCACGGCAAAAAAAAAGTTTTCCGCGGCCGGATGAGAGGAATTGGTATCATACTCGGCATGGCGATAATTGTCTCATGGCGCCAGGACACTCGATAGATATCCACAATTAGACTAACTTGTCACGACATCCAACAAAAAGTCCAACAAAGTTAGACCAAGAGAGCCTCAGAGCTCTCAACAAAGAGCTTCTATCATATAATAGCACCAAATGTGAGCCCTGCCCAAGCGAATCTTAATCCGGAATCGAGTGATCAAGAATGACTCCAATGCAACCTTCCGCACGCGTTACCGACGCCTCTGTCGAAAAAACACGCCAAACCTTGAACTAACCAACCACCCCCATCACACCAATCCCGCACTCCCACCATATCCACTACTCCTACCATCACCCGGCAACGACCAGCGAAAAACCCCTTGCAAACAATCCCATCTTCAGAGAAGGGGATCACAATCACTCCCTTCTCTCACCTTCGCGCCCGTCAAAACAAACGCCCCATCCACCAGCGACACAACAATGCCGCCAACTCCACCCTCCGACTCGAGCGTCGGCAAGAAGGCTTCCAACTCGATCGCTCCCCGCTCTCGCCTTCCAAAAACAGGATCGGTTACTCGCGCCTCTACTTCCGCATCTACTTCGTCTCTTAGCCTTAAAACTTCGGACAACGCGCACACCCGCAGTGGTAGTAATGGGATTCGGAAGCCAGCAGCAACAACCGGCCCGATGGGACCTCCGGCTAGAAAGAAAGCCGTAAACGAGAAGTTTGATAACCTGTTTTTTAAATCCCCCGTTCCACGGGTAGGCCCTCCTCTTTCCCCCCTTTTCTCCCCCTTTCCACTAGACCGGCTGAAGATACCGGCTGAAGATGGGTGAAGGGCCAGCTGTTGGGGTGGATTGAGGCGAGGAACAAAGTTAACTATGGATTCTTGCACAGGCTATAAGCAAACTCTTATCCAATTCTCAATCTACAAGTAGTACCGACAACAGCCCCGCGGTGCCAAGTTCTCTACGCAGGAGCATTGGCGCTGGTCCCAGTACCTCTGGTTCTGCGACTGCTACCTCCACCACCACCACCGCTACCCCTACCGCTGGCTTAAAAAAGGCCAGGAACGTAATAGCCAAGAAGCCTACCACGGCCACTCCCGCGAGCACTAGGCAAGCCTCAAAGCCCATCAAACCTACTGCCGCCACCACCTCAGGAGCCGGTGGAGCCGTGCCCGTAAACTTTACCCTGCCAAACGACGGCCAAGAAGAAACTCTACTAGCCCCAATGGGCGAATCTGGTGACGGTGACGGCGGCGGTGACGACGGCGAAGACGTAATCCCTGCCCGGGCAGCCACCAGATCAACATCAAAGCCGCAGGCAAAGGCAAGCCTAAAATCCCCCGCCATCCCTGGAACCCCGGAAAAGTTACCAATTGCGACGAGAACAAGCTCAGTGCGCGGTACGAATGGGAAACATGTTAAGCGCACGGAGCGATCCCAGAAGGAGAGCGCAGAGGGGAAGAAGGTCGTGGAGTCGCCTAAAGGCGTCATGAGGAATACCACTAGCTCCAGAGCCCGCGCGGCTGCGAATTCTGGTGCTGGCGGGAGGAGTAGTATAAAGGCTGGAGAGGCGCAGGTGGGAAGGACGCCTATTGCTTCTGGTGGGCCCGCGGCTGCGGCTGCAGCTATGCCGACCACACCGGCTGCTCCTCCTCCTACTTCTAGAGAAACAAGAAGTTCTGGATTATCTTCTCTACTTAGGAGTCAGGCCAGGGGTCAAATCAACGCTTGGGCAGAAGCGCAGAAAAAAGGGTCCCCTGGACCTGAGCCTGCGAGAGAGAACGGGAAAAAAATAATACTGCCAACTCCAGAAGTACACATTCCAATCCCCGCCCGCTCTTCCACCACCAAAAAGGTAACCCCTCCACTCCCTAACTAACATACCTACACAAAAATCCTAACACCCCGTGCAGCACAACCCCCCACCCCCAACCGCATCCCCACCGAAACCAAAATCCACCCGAAAACCCCACCCCTCAACACTAACCCCAGGCTTCGTCATCCCACCCGGAATCCTAGACGAGACAGGCTCGCTCTGGGACAGTGGGCGCAGGAAATCTCGTCGCTCTATCTGCACCCCCACCTCTACCACCACCACCACCACTACCCCTATAACCAACACACGCAGGCGCGCGACCATCACTGGTGGGGGCGTCACGAGCACTGGCGCTGTGGATATGAACATCAACGGGAACGGAAAGCGCGGGAGTATGAGCGATGCAGATGTTGAGCCCGTTGGGAAGAGGGCTAGGGTTTCCGACACACCATTGCTCGGGACGCCGAATGAAGGTACAGATGGGAGCGAGAACGGGAGGAAACCCGCGCCCGCAAAGAGAGGGAAAGGAGGAAAGGGGAAGGAGAGGGTTTATGTCAATACGGATTTCGAGTTTTCTGATATCGAGGTGTGAGAGAGAGTATGGTATGGTAGTAATAGGCAGTCTACGTCGAGAGATTGTAGGGTTATGCTATAGCGAAGAACAAGCTACGATAGTAAATAGAAATGATCTCCTAGGCTATTGTACTGTACGGTAGTTCAAAAAATACCAAATGGGTTTTTCTACGTAGTAATTATCAAGAAAAGGTCAAATACCGCAAAAAGGTCCTCCGGAGCCAAATGGTAACGAAATAAAATACTCGCGCGGCCGAGTTGAAGCCGGACACTTTGTATGTACCGGTATGAAAATTGTCACCTTAGGTGTCCGGCTTCAACTCGGCCATACAAGTAAAAGGTATGATAAAGAGCATTGTAGCATATCAAACCACCCATTCCATTTGCGTAGAGACAGTTACATGAAATAGACCCCCCCAATCATTGAATCAAACACGCCTATAATACATGATAAATGCCCACGTAGAAAAAAGGAAAAAAGGGAAAGAAAAAAAAACCAAGTCCGAAAGAAGTTTATCGAGTTTGAATTTGTGATCGTAACCCGAAATCAAGGGAAAAGAAAGAAGTGACTAGAAAAACACCAGCGATAACCACCCGTAAAATTTATCTGATCAACCACTCGCTTTCCCGTCGCCCCCCCCATCTCCTGTATCCCTCATCCTCGGATCCTTTTCACATTTCCGCACAAAAAATATCGCACCCGGACCGATCACCAAAGAAACCAGACAAAACACGTTGATTTGCGCAGAATTATTTTTTATTTATTTGAAATCGAGAAAGGAGGTTTACAACTCCTGAGAAGCGCCCTTCGCACCTCCCTTTCCAGACTTCTTGGGGAGAAGGTTCTGGTGGATGTTCTAAAAGACCAAAGTCAGTATCAAAGATGCATAATAGATACACAAATGATAAAACTTACTGGCAAGACACCACCTTGGGCAATGGTAACGTGGCCAAGGAGCTTGTTCAATTCCTCATCGTTACGGATGGCAAGCTGAAGATGACGAGGAATGATACGAGTCTTCTTGTTATCACGGGCAGCATTACCAGCCAACTCGAGGATTTCGGCAGCGAGGTACTCAAGAACGGCAGCGAGATAGACAGGAGCGCCGGCACCGACACTAAATTCAAATATTAGACCTAGGGGTCCGGGAAGCCAAAAGGCCCAGATAAGAGTTGACAAACCGTTGAGCGTAGTTTCCCTTCCTCAAAAGACGATGAACACGACCGACGGGGAAAGCAAGACCGGCCTTGGAAGAACGGCTGTCAAAATTGAAGTTAGAAATTGAAGTTCAAAAAAAAAATTTGTAATTTAATTTCAAATCCAAATTCAAAACAAAACATCGCAAAAAGGTCACGATACTTTTGAAGTCTGGGAATCGCATCCAAAAAAAAATTGAGAAAAGTAGGAGCTCTCACCTCTGAGAAGGCTTGCCACTGGCAGCTTTTCCACCTTTGCCTCCGGAAGACATTTTTGGCGTAGAGTTTGGGTTTTTGAAAAAGTTTCTGAAAAGCGAGGTTAGGCGAAATTACGCGTTGAAGGTAGTATATGTAGCTGTGAGTTGATGAGCGTTGTGGTGAGGTTGAAGAACGGATGGACGAGGGAAGGAGAGGGAAAGAGAGATGTGGGCGATGGAGTGGCCTTTATACCAGTGGGTTGAGGCAGGTTGCATCACACTCAGTTAGTAGCAGGGGGGGGTGTAGGGGTAGAGTTTGGGTGGTTGGTCGGTTGCTAGGGGAAGGAAAAACGCGACCGCAACAAATGTTTTTTCCACCTCTTTCTTATTTATTTCTTATCTCTTTTCAGATTCACAGCTTGACCGAGCCATGCCTGCATCTGAATGGGTTAGGGCTAATGAGCGAATAAAATGATCTTATTGGTTCCACATGGGCGGAGAGAGTGTGGGTCGCGTTTCGGTTAAGGAATTCTAGTAAGGATTGTGGGAGGGACAATGTGGAAAGGCGATGGTGAGTTAGCCCAATCGTGGGGGCTTGAGAAGGCTGACACCGCGATGCTGCCCCAGCCACACCCCTTCTACACGCGTACCATACATACCGATGCGCAACCCTCGTCACGCAACCCAAACCTTGTTGATGCCATCCAAGTTGGTTGTGCCTATATAAACCCGTCGCTCCCCACGGCTCGATTTATTGCTCTTTCTCTCTCCATCCACACACAACCATCCTTCTGCTCCTCTACTTCTCCATCTTTCGCATACGAACCAACAAAACTCAACCGAAAACTAAACACTTCAACTCAACTTCGAAATGCCTCCAAAAGCTGCTGAGAAGAAGCCCACCACCGCCGGAAAGGCGCCGGCTGGAAAGGCCCCTGAGAAGAAGGTTTGTCTCCTCATCTGATTCCCTCGCTTAACTTGTCTGGTCTTCTAAAATGAAGTATTTTTTCTGTTTTTTTTTTGGTTTTAAAATCTGCTCTTTTTTTTTTTTTTTTTTTTTTTTTTTTTTTTTTTTTTTTTTTTTTTTTTTTTTTTTTTTTTTTTACCCCAATTAAATATGATTGGTTTTCTATGCCGGATCAGTAACATTGAGTTTTTTTTCTTGCAGGAGGCTGGAAAGNAAAGGCCCCTGAGAAGAAGGTTTGTCTCCTCATCTGATTCCCTCGCTTAACTTGTCTGGTCTTCTAAAATGAAGTATTTTTTCTGTTTTTTTTTTGGTTTTAAAATCTGCCCATTTTTTTTTTTTTTTTTTTTTTTTTTTTTTTTTTCTTCTTTTTTTTTTTTTTTTTTTTTTTTTTACCCCAATTAAATATGATGGGTTTTTTATGCCGGATCTCTGACATTGAGTTTTTTTTCTTGCAGGAGGCTGGAAAGAAGACCGCTGCCGCCAGCGGTGAGAAGAAGAAGCGCTCCAAGACCAGAAAGGAGACTTACTCTTCATACATCTACAAGGGTTTGTCATACCTAGACTTTTCCGATTCCGATCTTGAGTCATTTCAGCTAATGAGATTTAAAATACAGTCTTGAAGCAGGTCCACCCTGACACCGGTATTTCCAACCGTGCTATGTCCATCCTCAACTCCTTCGTCAATGGTCAGTTTTTTCTTTTTTTTTTTTTCTCCCCATGTTCAATATCTCATTCCGATTCTAACTTCAATAGATATTTTCGAGCGTGTTGCTACTGAGGCTTCGAAGCTTGCTGCATACAACAAGAAGTCTACCATTTCTTCCCGCGAGATTCAGACTTCTGTCCGCTTGATCCTCCCCGGTGAACTTGCCAAGCACGCCGTCTCTGAGGGCACCAAGGCCGTCACCAAGTACTCTTCCTCCACCAAATAAATTGTTCAACTAGGCATATCATACAATGGGAAACCTTTTTACTTCTGGGCTTATCCTTTCACTTCTTTTCTCACTTGCATCTGTCGAGGGTATTGGGGGGGGAAGGGATTTGAAAGGCTAGGAGCGGCTCTCTGTTTTCTTGTCTAATTATACTTTTTTTTTTTCTCAAAGTGGGGTCTTTGGCAATCGGTTTTTTCTCCTATCTTTCCGGGGGCATGTTTTTGTCTTCAATGGTTTTTTGTTTTTTCGGGGTCATGCGTTCTGTACATTAACGAAATGCCGGTTACTGGGTTCTTCTGAACTATACTTTGTGCCCCTATGAAATCTCCGATTACCAATTTGTACCTGGGTGTTGTGAATTGTCGCAGATTGTGAAGGGAGAAGCTGGTTGGCTTTTTATTTTATTTTTTCTGCGACGCCCGATGGTTAGGAGTTCTCTCGAGCTTTTGTTTCTTTGGGCCAAACTTTTCGATGTTGCTTGCCTGATTTATATTATATGGGCCCGCTTTTTTTATTTTTTTATTTTCAGGGATTGTGATGGATGGATGGATGGGTTAGGTTGAATTGAAATGATAGAGAGATCCCTTTTTTACGAAAAAAAAAAACCCTTGGTTCAATTACAAGAAATAACGGCCCATATTGGGAACTTGTATCCATCAGGAGTTCCACATTCTATCTTATTTTTTACCCTGATGATGCGAGCCCCGATTCGCCCATTCAGTGCAGTATCATACGTACTCGACGTCAAAGCCATATATCATACCACCGCCCCAGAGCCCATCTACCGTAAAGCACAAGCGGGAAAGACACCATAACCAGGAATCACAGCAGCAGAAGCGCCAGGACCCAGCAAGGAATCGCTAAAGCCAAAACATTACCGCAAATCCAATCCAGAGAATAGTTGAATAGTGAATACTACAGTGAAAATGGACGAATAGATAATTCCAAGCCCAGAAAACGTGGATTCGGGGTACAGTAGTATATATATATATATACACATACAAAAACCGGAGAACCAACTCAGTCAGTTTGAAGCACGTTAGCCTTGATGCGTATTATATATAATTCAATCGTGATTTGATCCTCACCGAGAGAGAGAGAGAGAGCATGGAAATCCATTTCTTTTTTCTCTTTTTGCGGGGTATACACAGCACAGTACAGTATCATACGTGAACTAACTAACTATGCCGTGCCGACTTGTCATGGTCGGAGAAATGTGGATCGAGTGATTGTTTGTGAATACTTATTGTACTATGATATATCATACATATCATACATGTTCCTTGGAATGAAAAGGGGGGGGGGGAAAGGGATGGATGGATGGATGGATGGATAGAACTATTGGAATTGGATGGTTTTGGGTCCGGTTTCGTTCCTGTGGAATTTTCTTTTCTTTCTTTCTTTTTTCAGGTTTTGACGGATCGATGGATGGATGGATGGATGGGTGGTTGATGTTTGCCTACTGGTAGGGTATGTAAATTACCGGTGTGGCCTCTATCGAGCGCAATTAGACTACCGGTAATACTTTAGGTCAACGCGTGACGCGTTCCCCACCTACCGTGCCGTGGCGACCAAGTATCATACGCGTCGCCCCCCTAGGGCAGGACTACCGCAATTTACTTTTATTCATTCATTCATTCTTTGGTTTCATCTTCCTCTCCACTCACGAATATCGGGCCATAATACAAAAAAAAAAAGGGCAAAAAAAAATAGTTCTTCTTCTATAGAAGGGGAGGCGGGGAAATGTTTCCAGGAACTGGGAAGAAACGGTTTTTTTCTTTTTTTCTTTTTCTTTTCGATGTTTTGGATGCCCGGTTATTATGCTAACAAACGATACGATAGTGCTCCTCCGCGAACGACATATTCTCGAAAAGACACCTTAGTAACTGGCACTACCAAAAAACGACGACGGACCAAAGATGTCAGTTGGAATGGGAATACAAGCACGGGTACAAATACTCCATCTCCGAGCCGGAGTTCTTCTATTCCAGCTCCTTCGGACGACGACAACGACGACGGTGACAGTCTCAATATTGCCTCCTCCTCCTCCTCCCCTCCTCCAGCACCGGTAAAGAAGGCCTTCACCGGCTTCTCCATGAAAACTCACACAAGCGTCACTACTACCACCACCACTTCTACCGCTTCCCGCCGCCGCAAACAACCGGAGCAGCAGCAGCAGCAACAAAAAAAGTTGACACAACTGAAGATCGATCTGGGCCAGCCGCAACGCGCCACTTGCCGAACCTGCGGAATGTCGTACTACCCGTGCACGCCCGACGACGACGCTCTACACAGGCGTTTCCATGCAAAGTCTGTCGGCGGGGTGGACTTCAAGAGTACTATTCTGGACGCGAAGAAGAGTAAGGTTGTCTGGAGAGGGAGGGAAGAGGATTCGTTTGTGCTCGTTGTTGATCGGAAGAGTGCTGTGGCGGAGAGGAGGAAGGCGAGGGAAGTATTGGAGGTTGTGGAGTCGGAACTCTCAGCTGGGGAGATTGGGGAGGATGTGCTCTGGGGGGGTGTTAAAGTGGGAGGAGGAGAGGAGGGGGGCGATGGGGGGGAGAGGTATAGAGTACTGCTGTACGTGGTTGGGAAAAAGTGTGTGGGGTTGTGTCTTGCTGAGAGGATTCGGAGGGCTTATCGGGTCGTTGGGGATGAGGTTCGGAATGGTGTGGATGGGGAGATGAGGAGTGTGGCTTATAGGGGGAGTTCGATTTCGGTTTCGTATGCTCTCGTCTTCTTTCTACCCATCTTGTGTATTCTATGTTGATGATGGGTTTGCTCGCAGCGAAACATCCCGCCCCGCTATCCTCGGTATATCCCGTGTATGGGTGTGCGCCGACCATCGTCGTCGAGGCATTGCCACGAGACTACTGGATTGTGCGCGAGAGAATTTTATCTACGGGATGAAAATTGAGAAGGATGACGTTGCGTTCAGTCAGCCGACTGAGAGTGGTGGAGCGCTTGCTAGAGGGTGGTTCGGAGCGGATAAGGCGCATCATTGGGCGGTTTACGTTGAGGAGGTATAAATGAATATGCATCACATGGCGTTGTTATGGAGTTCTGGGTCATTGCTTAGGGGAAGTGTGCATACCACTAGAGGGGTGGAATTTGTTAGAGTGAGGGGGCTATTGTTTATGACTGATATATTGATGATGTCTTGTTCCTACCGATATTATATGTACGGGGATTGACGGATTGTCCCTGGACGGGTACCGGCAGATGTATAAGTAGGGTTGCGGGTAGAAGCAGTGTGCGCAGCTTTACTTTTTATATATCAAGGGTAATAATGTTATAATAATGGTGACCGCAGCAGATAGACTTGGGCCTCTCACTTGGATCGCATCTGCCCACCGGAAACCGTTGGTATATTGAATATACATACAGCTGCACCCACCCTGGTTCTACGAATATCCCGTGTTTGCTCAATGTAGAGGGGCCGGAGCTAGGTAGAGTTAGTATAGGTTTGTTTGTCCCCCATTGACTGGGTTGGGGAGGCAGACTCACGATCGAGTATAGGACACGGAATGTTTCGTTCGTATTTAGAGCCTGAGAACCTGTTAGGAAGCGCAAATACACAACACAACACAAACAATCCCAAGATCCGACGGTTACCTCCAGGCGCAGTCGGGGCCGTGTACGGATCCGGGTGCTTCCATCTCTCCAATGCTTCCTCCGTTTCCTGCAGAAGGATCTTCCATCCAGAACCCATAACGTCAGTCTTCCATCCATCCATCCACCTATCCATCCATCCATCTAAAAACGGAGGAACGAGCTTTTCCATACCCTCAGTTGTCGAGGCTCCCTGACGTCCCGGTTTGCTTCAAACAACTCCCGGATGTTGAGTGCTTGGGGTCTCCAGACGTCCCTTCGAATGCACCAGTCCAGAGACAATTTGAGACTGCGGCGGTAAAGGCTCCTGTAGAAGAAAGTGATCAAAAATCAAAAATCGTTAGCCATGAGATTGAGAGGTAGATTGGCGAAAAAAAATTAATTGAACAAAGCTCACTTGACTATGGATGTGGTAGCCATGATTGATTGATTGATTTCGCACCGATGGTTTTTTTTTTGACGAGAATTTGCTGCTGATGATGATGAAGTTGGGGATGTCCGACCGTTCTCACCCACCCAACTCCGCGCTTAGTAAGCTTAGGAGGGAGGGATGACCCCCCCCTTAGAAAAAAAAACGGGTATGGAGCCGGTCAATTTCTCTGCGGGACGTCACGGAGAAAGTCAGAGTCCATAAGTTAAGGAACACACCATCCACCACCTAAAGCGAGTCCTCTCAAAACCTTCCACACCCACCACCCAAGCATCTAGCGATCTGTAAAGTGATTGGACTCCAGACCATAGTTTTGCATCCGAACTACGCAAAAGAGATCACCTGACATCCGAATACTTTCTGGATTGATATGTACGAATAAGCACCACCACCAAGCTGTTCGGCCTCGGCCCCGAAAAAAAGACAACCTTGACTTGCAGACGGTATTCTCTCATCGCGCATCCCTGGCTCTCCCCCTCTCTCTCACCCCTCCTCCCTCACAACGGATCTCGGGAAAACAAGCCCCCCAAAAAAACAAGCCCTACATCCTTCTTGTCCACTTTCTGAACCTTTTTTTCCACCGCCCTCCTCCTCCCCCTTTCGTTCTCCCTGATCCCACTCTTCTTTTGCACCTCTGTTTGTTTCCTTCGTTTCCGTTTTTTTTCTTTTATTTCTCGGAGATAGATCATGGCTTGCCGTAGGTTGGCTATGCGTCGCTTGCCTCTGGCAGCTACTCCTAGTGTGGCTCTCTCCGCCACTTCCGTTCCCTCGTGTCGCCAAGCTTCGATACGGCCCTTTTCACGGCTATCACAATACAATGGTGGACTCTTGGGAAGTGCTTCTAGGTTTGTGTCCTTTCCTCTCTCTCTTCCGATACTGGGTCGGGTGGCTTATCTTTCTTATTTCCCTTCTCTGTGTTTCTAGGAAATCGCAACAGTTTGTTAATGCATCATCGATCTTCAATCCCCAGATCCGATCTTATGGTTCGTTCAAAAAGCAAATATTAGAATGATTCATTTATGGGTCAATATGAGTTCTGGTATGCTGATTTGAGGCGGTCTCACAGCGGGCAAGGTTATCAAGGTTCCCCCAATGGCCGAGTCAATTTCGGAGGGAACGCTGAAGCAATTCTCCAAAAGTGATTATCTTCTTATGTGCATCTTTTAGCATTTCTACTAACAGGCCGGCAGAGGTTGGAGACTTTGTGCAGCAGGATGAAGAGATTGCGACCATTGAAACCGATAAAGTAGGTGTTTGCCATGGACGGGCTTTCGGAAAGGTGCTAATGCTGATGTTTTTGTTTTTTAGATCGATGTCGCTATCAATGCTCCGGAAGCAGGCACGATTACCGAGCTTCTCGTCGAGGAGGAGGCCACTGTCACCGTCGGCCAGGACCTCCTCAAGCTGGAGCCCGGGGGAGCGCCGGAGGGGAGCGGTGGAAAGCAGGAAGTGGCCAGAGAAGAGCCGAAAGCACCGGCGGATGCTGCCCAAGAGCCTGGAAGCAAACAGGCGCCTCCTAAGGAAGGGCGCGAGGAGGGCGGACCGGTGCCAGAGGCGAAGAAAGAGCCTACACCTTCGTCTCCTCCTGCCCCAGAACCTCCCAAGCAAGCTGAGCAGCAGAAACCCAAGCCTGTCGCCCCCAGCCAGGAAGGGCTCGGCAATCGCGAAGAGAAGCGTGTGAGTAGATACACGGAATGGCGGAATGTCTGGGCAGTTGCAAGTTATTGACTCTACCTAGGTGAAAATGAACCGCATGCGTCTCAGAATTGCGGAGCGCCTGAAACAATCCCAGAACATTGCTGCATCCCTGACAACATTTAATGAAGTAGACATGTCTGCCCTCATGGAAATGAGAAAGTTGTACAAGGATAAGGTCCTTGAGAAGAGTGGTGTCAAGCTTGGTTTCATGAGCGCATTCACTCGAGCTTGTGTTCTTGCCTCGAGGGATGTCCCGACCGTCAATGCCTCAATTGAGGGGCCCGACGGTGGTGACACCATTGTGTACCGCGACTATGTCGATGTTAGTGTTGCCGTTGCGACTGAAAAGGGGCTTGTTACCCCCGTCGTGCGGAATGCCGAAGCCTTGGACTTTGTGGGGATTGAAAAGGCCATTGCTGAGCTGGGCAAGAAGGCGAGGAATGGGAAACTCACCATAGAGGATATGGCGGGTGGAACTTTTACTGTGAGCAACACCCCCTTTGCCGAGACTATTCTCAGTTCCACTAACGCCACTTTTTTCTCCCCTTCCTTAGATTTCTAACGGTGGTGTCTTTGGGTATGAGCTGCCTTTCCGACGATGAGAAGTTGGGTTTGCTGACCTTGTTGTGATAGCTCCCTTTACGGTACTCCGATAATCAACCTTCCACAAACCGCTGTCTTGGGGCTTCACGCCATCAAGGACAGGGCCGTTGCTGTTAACGGGAAGGTGGAGATAAGACCGGTAAGAAGAGCCACCCCGAGACCCCCCCCTAACACATGCTGACAGCCTCAACAGATGATGTTCCTTGCCCTCACCTACGATCACCGTCTCCTCGACGGCCGCGAGGCAGTCACCTTCCTAGTAAAGGTCAAGGATTACATTGAGGATCCTCGCCGCATGTTGTTGGGTGTTTAATTTTGCCGTGCGGTTCCCCACCTTCTAGCTCCTATATGGAGCGGTCTCCGTTCGTGTGCCCCTGGCCCCTTGCGTTGTCACCATGTTATTATCACACGTCGCTAGCCTCTTTTCCCTCCTCTTTCTTCCTTTTTCCTTTGCTTTTTCTTCTCTCTTTTTTTTTTTTTTTTTCCGCCAAATTCCCGGCATTTTGTATTTAAACACTTTTGCTCGATTGAGTGAATTATTCTTGTTCACTTGCAAAAAATTTTACATGGAGGGTTACTGGCACTTACTGGCGAGTGATTTTTTATGGTCCGAAAGTTGTAAATCTCGGGTTAATACGGTAATCGGCTGGGCGACAGGCTGCTCCACCGGAAAAATGGCGGAAGTGGGTGTGGGGCGGTTCGGGTATGACCAAACGCCAATCATGATCGGCGACGGTAATTCTGAACTCGGGGGCTGACAGCTGACCAATGCGAATCTGCACTTTTTGTCATTGGGTTTTGCGATGCGGTAAAAGCAATCGAAATGCCACACCAGGCAAGTTTATTTGGAACTCACGCTAAGACGTCGAAAATTCCCTCTCTCGGATAGTGGTGGTCGGGGAAAGCACAAGTGAAAACAGTTCCCCCCCCTTCAGCCCCTGGCTGCTAGAGAACGGGAAAGTGCCGTCCCAGCGCGATCACCAATTATTCGCAGGCCACAAGTACAGTACGAGTACAGTACCAGTACTCAAAAACCCACCAGAATATCCGTAGAGGACACGGTGCAGTACAGTACCGGTAGGGTAATAAACGTGTCAAGACGTTAGAATTCCCTCCCCCCTTCTCAGCCCTCAGTTGAGACAACGGCTCGGCACATTTTGGCTTTTTGCATGGTGGACAAAACGGTCTTTGGTGATGTAAGCGAGGTGAAGATGTTCACGATGTGTCACTCGGTATGGGCCTTGTGTGTGGGTTTGGAAGGGATGGTGGGTACTGTACTCGAGTAGACTATATACCGGTAAATTGTCGTTTGGGACGATGGGCTGGTCTGTGGTAGTTGTGCTCTGGTATGATACTCGTAGACTATCACACGACGAATTCGTTGCGATGGTAGAAATCAAACTTGTGTGGTCTAGTTAGGCGTGACTGGAGTTGGTCCACCTACCGGTACCGGTACTCGAGTATATCCTCTCCCACAGGTACCTTTCCAGACAAACAGAGGATGGTTCGAAAAATACACGAAAATTGTAATCACCCTTGTCGGATTGATAGACCGTTTACGAAAATAACACTTGCAACGTGTTTTGGTAGTTTTCTTCTTTTTCTTTTTCTTCTTCTTCTTCTCGGGTTTTGTTATCATACCCTTTCCAGCCATCTTTCGTCATCAATTAGCCGCCAAGACTGAATAAAGCGCGACTCAAGTTTCCAGCGCGTCACCCCCCCCGTCCCTTTCCTACCGTAGCTACCTCAACTTTCTACACGCGGCTTTGGCAAAAACATTTGAAGCTTTGCAACAACTTTCTCTCTCTCTCTCTCTCTTGTTCACAAGATGGGTATTAAAGGTGACCGACCAACTCTAAGCGGGCAAAAAAATACTCTATCTACGGTTTACCGGCTAACACAAGATATCCAGGCCTCTTCCACCTCCTCCAAGAAAACACAACGGATGCCATAAAAGATGGCGAAATAAAGCAACACTTTGGCCGGAAGATCGCCATCGATGCCTCGATGAGCATATACAGCTTCCTGATAGCCGTTCGGTCGGAGGGGCAGCAGCTGACCTCGGAAACGGGCGAGACGACTTCCCACCTGATGGGCCTCTTCTACCGCACCCTGCGCATGGTGGACAACGGGATAAAGCCTCTCTACGTCTTTGACGGGCGCCCGCCCACCCTAAAGTCCGGCGAACTGGCCAAGCGCAGCGCACGCAAAGCCGAGGCCACGGCGGCGCACGAGGAGGCGAAGGAAGTGGGCACGGCGGAGGAGGTTGAAAAGTTCTCGCGGAGGACGGTGCGCGTGACGAAGGAGATCAACGACGAGTGCAAGCGCCTGCTGACATGCATGGGCATACCCTACGTCGAGGCACCGTGCGAGGCGGAAGCTCAGTGCGCGGCTCTGGCCAAGGCCGGGAAGGTGTACGCGGCCGCGAGCGATGACATGGACACGCTGTGCTTCGAGACGCCCATCCTGCTGAAGAAGCTGATGCTCAGCGAGATGAAGAAGGAGCCCGTGCAGGAGATCTACCTCGACCGCGCCATGCAGGAGCTCGGCTTCACGAGGGACCAGTTCATTGACCTGTGCATCCTCCTCGGTTGCGACTACTGCGACACCATCCCCAAGGTGGGTCCCACCACCGCGCTCAAGCTCATCCGCGAGCACAAGTCCATCGAGAAGGTGCTCCGCCACCTCGGCCCCAAGTACGCCGTGCCCGAGAACTGGCCGTACCAGGACGCGCGCGAGCTCTTCAAGAACCCGCTCGTCACCGATCCCGACGAGTGCGAGTTCAAGTGGGAGGCGCCCGACATTGACAAGCTCGTCGCCTTCCTCGTGGGCGAGAAGGGCTTCAACGAGGATCGCGTGCGTGCGGGTGCGGGCAAGCTGTCCAAGAACTTGAAGGGGAACACGCAAGCGCGCGTCAACGACTTTTTCAAGCCCGTGCCCAAGACGGCGGAGGAGCTCGCCGGGCTGAAGAGGAAGAATGAGGAGAAGGCTGCCGAGCGGAAGAAGAAGGTTAAGGCGGAGAAGGCGGAGAAGGGGAAGGGGAAGAAGGGGAAGAAGTAAATTTTTTCTTTCTTCTTTTCATTTTTTTCTTTTCATATCCTTGCATGCCATACCGCTCTTTATAATAATATTATGATGGTAGTAGGCATGGTATTCTGTACAATAGTCTTTTTTCTTCAGGAGGAGAGGTGAAAATAAATAAAAAATATTATTAAATTACAATCATATCATAGCATACTGTAGTAAAAGCCCCTGCCCCGATCAAGTAAGTAACTAAATAAATAAATAAATAAATAAATAAAACAAGTTGGCGAATATCAACTTTGCCCGAGCTCCCATAACCGACCGACCCGGAAAAGTATGATATGATACCATATGATAACCGTACTCGTATGATACACCGGCAGCAATTGCGGTAGTTTACCAAAGTTTAGCACCACGATTTTCAAAAGGGGAGAAATTTTTTTTTTTTGTGCTGGAGAAAAACAAGTGTTATATAGTATGATATAAGAACAGTTAAGTTAAGTTAGGTATGATAGTTAGTTAGTTAGTTAGTTACTTGTACCCGGTACGGTAAAAGTTTCTACCATACCCCCCCCCACTCGCCTTTTCAGATCATTATTATTATCGTTATCATAACTCGTATTTACTTGTATTAATTTTTATGATAACTAAGTAATTACGGTAGGCAACTGTGATTGACTGACTGACTGACTAACGCCATACAGATCATGATATGGCGATTGCAAAAAAAAAAAAAAAAAAATCAGGAAGAACCCTTCTTTGTAATTATTATTATTAGTCATAGAGCCTACGTACTATATGATAACTGTACCCATCATTGAATTTCTATGATAGTTGTGAGTTTTTCCGAAAACCACTTCTAGTCGTCCAGCAGATACTGTATGGAGAAACTTTTAGTTACCGGTATAGTAGTAGTACCGGTACTATCATGCAGTTGCACCTGGTTATCCCATGGGGGGGGGGGTGTTTGAAACAGTTAAAACCCGTAGCCAGGCGTGCTGTACAGTACTGTACTCACTCCAGATCAGATCTGTCAGTAGCTAACTATTTAGGGTACGGTATCATACTGTAATAAATATCTTCTTCTTACTTGTACAGTTCGAATGACTCATTACAACAACAACAACCAACTTCCAACGAATCACAATACAGTACATACACAAATGCTTTTCCCAAATAGGAACTGTGTGTGTCTGTCTAATTATGATACCGGTATGATACGAATTTTACTACCGTACCGTATTTCAGAACCCCCTCCCCCACAAGGGATTATTAACGCCAAGAATCAGCACCTCATGCCCCCTCCCCCGTTCACTAATTTTCACTACTCCACTTGTGTAAAATTCACTTTAACGTGCTCAAAAGAACCGGTTCATTATATAGCCCAAATATTCATTATAAGGAAGGGTGGTGGGGGGGGGGTTCATTAGAATAGCCGGGTGCAACTGTATCGTACAGTACTACTTTTGATTTTATCCGACCCTTGCAAAATAACCGTCATAACACCCACCCACCCACCCATCCACAACACACACACCCACACACAAAGTTTGAATTGGGGAGGAAAGGATTAAAAAAAAAAAAAAAGAAAGGGAAAGGAAAGGATAAGAATTCACGGGTTTTTTTTTTTGTCGGGGGTTCTTCATGTTACCCTTCCTCCCTCCCTCCCTCCCTCCCTCCTGTTTGCCTCACATCGTACCGTATGATATGTAACTGTCGATGAAGTGATTGCTTGCGAATTGTTCGGTTTTTCCGGTTTTTTTTGAAAATACTGGTAGGAAGTAGGTATTTTATTTGTTGTTGCTGTATATACTTGAGTACTGTTACCTGAAGTTCTTGTATTATTATTATTATTATTATTATAAGAGGATTGATTGATATTAGCACTTGGTGAGCGGGTTTATCGTGGTTTTGTCAGTATTGGACAAAAAAAAAAGTTCTGGTTTTGGATGCCCCCCCCCCCCCGTTTTCCGAAGATCTGAAGGGGGGGGGACCGAATGCCTAGGTATTTATGTATGATATTACGAGTATCGATTTGAATTAATTCAAGCTTGGATATCATCATCGTCACTATGATACTGCTTTTGTATATATATATATATATCCACTAACAATATCTACGGTAGGCCTACTACAACTTAGCTATAATAGCACAAGTTATTTATTCCACAGATCAAATGAAAAAGGTCTGCACTGTACTGTACTGCAGATATTACAACTCATTCTAAAAATTGTTATCCCAAAACACAATAGTAGTGATAAAGCACTTCGCACACACACGCTCTCTCTCTTTTTTTTTTTTTTTTTTTTCAATTGTGCACAGCGCAACCTCTCTCTCTCTATATCATCTCACCATAAAAGTGTGTGGTGAAACCGACCGCCTAATGGAGGGGATTTCGCATTGAATTTTATTTATTATATATACTAGGCGAGTTGCTTATCCTTGTTATTATACTTCTATTCCTCTCTTCTTTTTCTTTTCTTTAATAGCATAACTTGCTCGAACCTGATTGGTGCATTATTATTATACGGGTACTGTAACAGTACAGTACTCGTTTGATGTTTGACGAAATTTGCTTCGGAGATATCACGGCTTGTTCTATTATATATAACTCTATATCTCTCTCTCTTTTTTTTTTTTTCCTTTTTTTCCCCTATCCTTTCCTAAGTAATTAGTTGATAATATTATATATATATACACGCCCAGTGAGTCATTCGTTCACTTGTGCTTGTACGATGCGGCTGGTGAATTGGTGATGGAAGTTGGAGGGCCTGAAAGGCCTGAAGGGGGTGGAGGGGATGTTGTGTGTGGGTTTGTATCGCGCTCGGAAAGGGAATGAAGTCTCTCTCTCTCTCTCTCTCTCTCCCATTCCTCAATTCAAGTTAATATTATTATTATTATCATTATTCTTCCTTCATCTCATCTCTAGCCAGAAATGTTTTGCGCTATAGGTCTTACCTTCGCCGGGGACCACGCTGTGTACAAATGTATAGGTGTCATCATTCCTCCGAAGAAAAAACTCCACCGCACACACACACACAAGAAATCGTGAACGGAATTTCGTACACCACGACTAGATATATAAACCCTTCTCAAGTTCTTCTTCTTTCTTCTTCTTCTTCTTCTTCTTCCTCTTCTTCTTCACTCCCTCTTACCAAATAAAATTCTAGCAGGAAGTATATAATAATATAATACATACACACACGACAAACTCGCTTAGTTGTGCTGCACAATCTCTCCATAATAAAAAAAAATACAACTCAACACCAAGACCAAAAATCTTCACGCATCACAAACAAACCAGACGAGGGAGCAAAAAAAAAAAAAAAAAAAAAAGCGGCGTTAGTAATAATTCCCACCTCTCTCATCAAGTTCCAAGGAGAAGTACCCCCTCAACCGTGTATTTATAATAATATCCATTGGGTTCGCCAAACTTCTATTGACATTGTCATCGGTTTATGGTTCACGATATCTCTTTTTCTTAAAAACGTTCCTCCCCCCCCACACACACACACAAAACTCTCACACACACACACCTTTCGCGAGAGCACTTTGTGCGAAACTTCTCCATCTTATATTGATGGTCTAAACCTACAGAATCCACTTAATATTCTGTTCGATCGGATCTCCCGTGTCGCCGCATGAACTCTACATAATCGCTTAGCGAGATGGTGTTGTTTTTCACCCACTTGAGCACCCGGTGGGGTCTTGGGTCTGGGTGGGAAGGGATGTGAAGCGAGTGATCACTCGCGATACCGGCGGCGAGAGGATTTCGCAACGGTCTGAACGGTACATTTCTCGCGACAAAGGCGTTCAAAGTATTTTGGGAATTTTTCTACTTTTTCTACTAGGTATTTGGTATGGAATGCTACAATTTACGATAGGAATTGATTGATTGTTTTTAAATTTAAATTGGATTGTTCTACGTGAGTATGTATTTACTATGACTGAGTGAGTGGGTGAGTGAGTGAACGGAGGGAAAAGAAGGAAGGAAGGAAGGGGGGGGAGAAGGGAGAAAAGTGAGGGACGGACTCTGGTCCAGGAGAGATTGGACCGATGCCATCAACAAGTGAGTGTCAAGTGACAACAAAGACAAGGAGAACACCCAATCGGCGGAAATAATTGGGATGTGTGAGGAGGGTATCGTAGAAGGGAGGAACCAAGTGACGTGTTGTCGTCGGAGGGATGGTGGGAAAAAAAATGGGAAAAGAATGAAGGGGTGGGAAGGAATAGAAGGTGAATGAGGGAGAGGGAAGAAGGGGAAAAAAATGGGAAAAAAAGCGGGAGATGGAGGAGACCCCGAAAAATGGGGTTGGGTTGGGGGCCCGAGGAGGAAGTAAGAGAAGTGGAGGTGGAAGGGGAAAAAAAAAAAAGGAATCGAAGGGGGAGGGGGGAAGGGAAACGAGGGAAAGCGCAGCGAGGGAGCGAGGGCGCGAAGGGAAGCTTTCGTCGGCGTCGATGGATGGGTGGATGGATGGGATGCGAGGGGAAAACTGCCTTTCCAAAACTTCAACTTGGAGCTCTATAATATTTTTTTTTTTTGGGGGGCAGCCTGACCTTTTTGCTTTGGTTAAACTTTGTATCATACTGCTGCACAGTTCTGTGTGCTCTCTGCTTTCCCAGCAAGTTTTTCTTTGGAGGGGGGGGGGTGTGGAGTGGAGGGAGAGGCAGTAATCTCAATTTCTGCCCCTACCCCTAACCCACACAAAACATGGGTTAGCAGAACCTGAGAGGGTGGGCAAGGAAAAAGTGGGCGTTGATCTGGTCGGGCTGCAGGCTGTCTTCGTGTTGGGACATAAGACGACGTTGCCCCGCTACCCTCTTCCCGCTCACCCTTCGTTCCCATCCACACTTTCAATCTCCCATTTACTTCCTCCACACACTCGAGCACAGGAAAATCTTCCCATCTTCACCCTGACTCCGTCAATCGCAACCCTTCTATTCTATCCCAAATCAAGACTACAGAAATCCACACCATTAAACATGCCTCCCAAAGCCGCCGCTAAGACTGGAACCACCAAGAAGAGCTCCAGCGTTTCCGAACATCCTCCTTACAAGGAGATGATCAAGGAGTCTATCCGAGCTGTTTGTTCTCCCCTCCTCATCTCCTATCTTCCCTAATTATCGGAAGGAAAGAATAAAACAAGGGATATGATATATATAATATATGGATGAATAATAAACTAACTTTCCCATCATGTATAGCTTAAAGAACGCAACGGATCTAGGTTAGTTGCTTGAAAAATATTTGCAGCATTTTGTCGGTTACGTGTTGTGATGTCGCTAATGGCGTGTTTTTTTTTTTCCCCTCTCAGTCGTCCTGCTCTCAAGAAATACATTCAGGCCAACTACAAGGGCGTTGCCACCGATCGTTTCGACCAACTTTTCAACCAGGCATTGAAGAAGGGTGCCGAGAACAATGAATTCGCTTTCCCCAAGGGTATGTGTCCTGTTTGCAGAGTTTTCCTCGGGACTTCGCTTAACATGAACTGTTAGGTCCTTCCGGCACTGTCAAGCTTGTAAAGAAAGAGCCCGCCCCCAAGCCTAAGCCTGCTGCCAAGGACACCGCCAAGGTAAATTCCTCCACATTTGCCGTTTTATGACAAGTGTAATCTAACTCTATCCACAGAAAACTGCCGCTGCCAAGGAATCTACCAAGAAGACTACCACTGCTAAGAAGCCTGCCGCGAAGAAGGCTGCTGCTCCCAAGAAGGAGAAAGCTGTCAAGGAGAAGGAAGCTGCTCCCAAGAAGGAGAAGGCTGCTGCGAAGGAGCCTGCTAAGCCCAAGTCCAATGCGAAGAAGCCCAGAAAGACTGCTGCTGCTTCCGTGAGTTTGAACTTTAAGAGCAAAATCCAAGTTTAACTTTATCTAACACCTTTTAGGCTCCTGCCGTGACTGAGAAGTCTCCTGTCCTCACCAAGACCAAGTCTGGTCGCGTCTCCAAGGGTTCCGCGATTGCCACAAAGGCGGCGCCCAAGAAGAAGGCCGCCGCTCCCAAGAAGAAGGCAACCCCAAAGAAGAAGGAAGCCCCTGCAGCTGAAGCATAAGCTTCACGCTTCGAAACAAATTCCTACTTTCTTGTAAATCTTCGTCTTTATAATCAGAGTATAGCTATTCATGTTCGCCTTGTTCAATTATGCTCTGGGGGGGGTGGTCTTTATTTCATGATTCGCTATGGTTTTTTCTATCACTGTTTTCTACACACTTGGGGAATAATGCAAGGGTTTTGTTCTTTGTCTATGGAGGGTGGGGGGGTAAATCGCTTTTTCTCTTTCTGTTTCTCTGTGGTTCCCGTTGTAGGTCTTTTCGGGGGGGGGAAGCACGGGTTTTCTCGTTCTGGACAGTTTCCTTTTTTTTTCTTTTTCCGGTGCTTGGGAATTCTGTTTTGTTTCCACGTGTATTGTTCGTTATATGCTGGGGTTATTGTCGTTGTCCAATCGGTTTTATCATTACGTTTGATTTCTTTCTAAACTCTCGAACCGGAAGAGTGAGTTCTCTGGAGCTACTGCGCTACTCCTGTACCTCATTCGTTATCTCGCATAGAATTCTTTTTCGTCATGAGCAAAACCTTTTGGAATATATAGGGAGGGATGTATTTGTGTGAAAAGCTAGCAACTGACTAGAGCAGGTAAAACGAGGGCGCAGGCCGAGCACAGTATCGCGAGTATCGCAGTTAATTCACCGATCAAAATACCCTAACCCAGAGGGAATAATAATAGCAATAAATTCATGTTCTGTTCCGTTTCGTCACTTATTTATTCACTCCCGCCCGCGAGTTCCAAATTAAGGGGGAAGGGGAAGAAACGTGGGCAGCGCCTCCGCGTTTCTCACTCTCGCTTGTGAGTGAGCGAGCAGAGGTGTGAAGTGAGGTTGAGAGCTTGAGACTAACTAAGGATTAGGGTTTTTTGCGCATGAAAGGTCACTCGTCGTCTGGGTTAGGTTTTACCCTTATAATACTGTCCACACCGTTCGCTGTCCGATTCGGTTGGCCGGTCCGCATCCTATCTCGCCAGAGGAATTCTGCCGGCATCCACAGTTCAGCACAGCACAGCACAGCATAGCACCCGGATACAAAATACCGAGAGGGAATCACGTCCCCATTCGGGGGGGGGTTACTCTCCGCAGTTATTGATGGTTGGTTGGTACCGAGTTGTGTGGCTTCATCACCATATATAGTCTACCCACCACCACTCTTAACAAACCTCGTCACATCGTGTGTTTTTCTTCCCCTCATCCCCGCCCGTTTCTCCTCGAGTGGCTTTTTTTTTTTTGCAGTGGCTTTTCGACGCCTTCTTCCAGAGTTGGGGGGCTACATGGCGGGTTACCAGTATTTTGTGCAGTACACGTGCTTGGCTACCGGTAGTGGTATGATATCATACGGTATATAACGGGATTGTTTTCGGCCTGTTTGTGAGTGATTGGTGGTGATTGTCTGGTTTTGATCGATTGATCGATTGATTGTGCGGTGGAGTATGTACTGTACGGTATTGTACTTGTAGGGAGGATTTGTCTTTCTTTTATTAAAAATTTGCTTTATTTTTTATATGATAGATTTTTTATTTTATTTTTGCTTTTCGGCGCCTTATCGTCGTATCATTACCAATGGAGGAAATAAATGAATAAATAAATAAAGATCGTGGTACCGGTATGATAGATAATATTATGATACTTGTATTTCGCAGTGTTTGTGTGTGTGTGTGTGTCAGCGATATATATATATATATATACCGGTATGCCTGTTCTTCTACTGCTATCATACTGGTAACTGTAGAGTACTTGACTATGATACTGGTATGTATGATATTATTCCATTGCTTACATACCGGTATTGTACGGTCATTTTTTTAACTTAACTCTACTCTACTCTCGCTCTGGAGGTTAACCTCTTTATTTATTTAAATAAATAATAATATTATAATATTATCATAAAAGTATTAGGAAATAAAAAACTATGATATTTCTAAAATAAATAAATAAATAAAAAATACCATGGTAAAATTTTTTTAATTAAATTTTGGTGCTTATTTTTTCCTTTCCCCCCCCCCTTTTTTCAAAAATTTTTTTTAACCCCCTATTCGGATTCTGTGAGGGGAAAAAAAAAAAAAAAAAAAAAAAAAAACTTGCCACAGCCGGTTGTGTACGATTGTACTGTACAGTATAGTACCCTTCGTCACTAGATATCACCCATGAGTGAATTTCCCCTCCCCTGTCCTGGCTATAGGCGCGAGGATCNCTTTTTTTTTTTTTTTTTTTTTTTTTTTCCTGCCTAGGGGACTATTAGAGTATTATGCTCCCCTACCCTACCGTACTGATTCTGTGCTATGGGGAGAGAATTGGACATGAAAAAAAAACTGGGCTGGGTTGGACATGAGTGGCGGGAAGGAAAGTGTACGAGTACTGGTAATGGTAGTGGCATCGTGAAATATTGCATGCCGGAACAATGCGAAAAGTGTATTTTATTTTATTATCATAATTATCATAGTATTCATATGAGTTTTGCCCAACAGGACTTGAAAAAGTGATGATGATACGGTTATTATAAAACTGTTGTGTCAAAATTATTATGTTTTTGACGGAGGAAAGAAAGAAAGAAATGTCGAAGCAGAGAAAAAAATGAAATTTTTTTTCTTCTCTTCTCTCCCAATTTACTATATTTCTGCTTACTGTTCAATTTTTCAAATCCCTCGTCGTCGTCCCTTCAGTTTTGTTTACTGTAAATTATTATCCTTACTTCGTACGAGTACTAGTCCTGTACAATTGGATCAGGGTTCACATATCTCACATCCTACCTACCTACCATTGCAGGTATCCGACATGGAAAAAGCATCTGATCATTGGCAAGAAGAAGAAGAAGAAGCCTTATGTGGATAATTAACTAACAAAATTTCCTCAATTCCTCAATTCCCCACGTTTGTGGAAAAAAAAAGTATCACAAGTTTGCTTCTTACCTATCATACCACCTGTGATTTTTCCCAAAAATAGAATGACAATTCAGAACGATATAGGTTTTCGGGGCATTGCCAATTTATCATATGTAGCTGTGCTGGCGTTTGTTCCTTCCCGCTTTGCCGTTCCTCCCCCACCCCCCCCCAGCATCGGGTTAGGGTTTTCCCGTTACCAACAAACCCGCTGTGTGGGTCAGTCAGCAAAGGAATTGGGGCTACGGTGCGGTATGATAGGGCTTGGCAGACATGCGACAAGGTCTCTCGGCATGGTTAGATTTGGGTTGTGGGATGGGTGGTGCCTGGGTAGACTAAGCATTAATCTACCGTGTTGTGCGCTGTGTGTGTGGTGTGGTGCGTGTTGTGCGCAGGTCGGAAGGGGTGCAGCGCTTAGTCTTGGTTCTACTCTCCTCTACTGTGCATTTGCTGTGCTCGATGCTCATGTTGGCGGGGGAGGTTTTTTTTTTTTGTCTTTCGGCTTCGTGATGTGGATATGGGATGGGATGGGATGGACTACCGTACCGGTTACTGGTACCGTGCTGGCACTCGTACCATACTGTTGGTCTCCTCCCTCTGCCTGTTGTGATACAGCGCTGTAGGGTACTTGTGCTCGTAAGAGCGTCGTGTAGGGGTACTTGTGCTCTTTTGTTTGTAGGGGAGGGGTAAAAAAAAAAAAAAAAAAGTACTGAGTGTGGTACGGTACTGTACTCGACCAAAGTTACTGTATAGCACCTCGTACTTTGTGGGGTGCGGATGTAGTAGCGGCGGTCGCTGGTATTATATTTTTTTACTTGGGGATGGAGAGAGAGAGAGAGAGAGAGAGGTGCGCGCTCCCATAACACTTCTTCCTTTGGAATTTAACAATGCAGGGTTTAACAGAGTAACCACCTTTTGTTGGATGACGTACGCACTCACACCAAGCTGGAGAGTTTCTCTTGCTTTGCACGGCTTTGTCTGATGCCGGGGGTGCGAGATTGACAAGAGGGCGAATTTGGAATAGTGTTTGGGCTGGGCGGAGGAGAGGGAAGGAGCGTGAATGGTGGATGGAAGAGTGAGGAAGTGAGGAAAGGTGTTGTAATTTGCTGCAGACTGTGCGAGTGAGCGGGTGCTGTAGGCTAGGGAGGCTGAGGCGCAGTCGTGCCATTTTGTTCCTTTTATTATTTAAACCTTGCGCCGAGGTGTTACTCCTACTCGTGCTGTCGAGTGTCCAGTATCATCATCATCATGCTGGAACTGTAACTTATCATACTGTACTCGTACAGTACTGGATATCTATCTTGTTTTCCCGCATGTTTTATTTCAAGACTTCTTGATCTTCTCAATTCCACCGACTTGGAGGAGGAGGAGTTATATCGTACTGTATCACACACATATATATACTATCAACTTGGACGGTACGGATACTCGGGCATCAGCATCGTGTTGTCTCTCTCTGTCCCCTCCTGTACTCGAGTACCGGTACAGTACTTGCACAGTCGAGGGGAAAGGAAGCTCACGAATTGCTTGGGAATTTAAAATTGGAGTGGCTGGAACTCTTCGGAAGCTTGCTTTGTTCTCACACTTACGGTACTCTTTTGCTCCCTTCTCCCCTTCACCTCCACTCTGACCGCCTGCTTGCTTCTGCTTGCTTGGTTGTGTTTAACGCTTGCGGCTTGTGTCGCGCGCCCAGACACTTCTCTTAGGGGTCCCTTTTCTTTTTTCTTCCGCTCCCATTTGTGCTCTCTGCTTCCCTCTCTGCCCGTGGTTCGCCCTCCCTTACTGTGTGTGTGTACAAGTACTCTCCTTTTTTTTTCTTTCTTGCCCTGTTCCGTTCGTTTTTCCCTTTTTTATTTTATTTTTATTTTTCTTCTTCTTTTCTTTTTCCTTTCTAATTCAAAGAATCATTTCCTTCGAGAAGCACCATCCCCTCCGCCCTCTGTTCTAGTTTTCATCTCTTTCTTTCTTTCTTTTTTTTTTTGGGCCGGTCGACAGCACATGCTTCTTCAGTTTGGGGATACTGCTGTTATGCCACTTCCCCACAACGATATCCTAACATCTTCTTCGTCGTCGAGTCGTCGTCATTATACCCCCCAAAACTTCTCCCGGCCTCACCAACACAGCCCTTCCAACTCCACGAGCATTGTGCCAGCTGCCAACGGAAACGGGTCTGTGGCCGGTGTCGTCTCGGGCCTGAAAATCGTCGAAAGAGACTCCTCGAATACCGACTCCCTCAACCCCAACGGGCGGCCATCACTTCAATCTACAATGACTTCTACCACTACTGCTACCGCTACTACCACCACCACTACTACTACTGCTACCACAACCTCGAACATGCCCACCGTCGCCAACGGTGTCCCCGCTGACCGTGACGGGAGGATGGTTGTCGGCATGGGTTCAGGGGCTGTAAAAGGTCCGACGACCCCATCACCATCACCAGAGAACTTGTATTTCCCTGATGGACCGGCGGTGGAAGGTGGATCCAACAGCAGCCCAAATGGTGTACAATCCAACTCAGCAACACATGGCTCCTCTTCAGCTACGTCTCCTAATAGCACTGTGAGCCTTGTGGCTCCCAAGACAACGGACCATCTCTCCGCCCCTAATTCGCAACCGAATACCTCCCGCTTCTCCTCACCTCTGCCCTTATCCGCCTCGTCTGCTGCCCACGTGGGCCAGCCACAGCAACCACCCCCCCCTGGCTCCAGCCTGCGGCACCGACACACGCTGCAAGTCCCTAAAGCTTACAACGCTCGTAATCCCGCTCCTGGGGGTGTACCCGATGCTGTTGCTAGTGGCCGTTTCTCCCCCACCACCACCCCCAGTGCCCCCCGTCGTGCTTCCATCTCCCTGGGCAGAAGGGCTACCAGGTCGGCTAATTCCGATATGCATATCGACGAGATACCCCAGGACGAGGATGCTGCGCGCTGGGCCGAGGCCATCAGGGCAAAGAGGGCGAGCAAGAGGCGGAAACAGGAGGAGGAAGAGGAGGATGATAAAGTTGTGGTTGGGACCAAGGTTGACCACAACCACGTAAACTGGGTAACGGCGTATAATATGCTTACTGGCATCCGTTTCGTGGTATCGAGGGTTAATGCCAAGATGGATAGACCCTTGACGGACGCTGATTTCGATGCCAAGCACAAGTTCTCGTTTGATATGTGGGTTTTTGCCCGTTTGGCCTTGTATTTTTTTTTTTTAAAGGGGTTCCTCTGCTGACGTGTGCTGCAGAACCGGCAATGAGCTTACCCCCTCGGCCAAGTATGATTTCAAGTTTAAGGATTACTCGCCCTGGGTATTTCGACATTTGCGGACAAAGTTTGGCCTCGATCCGGCTGATTATTTGATGTCGTTGACGAGCAAGTATATATTGTCGGAATTGGGTTCGCCCGGAAAGAGTGGTAGTTTCTTTTACTTTTCTAGAGATTACAAGTACATCATCAAGACCATTCACCATGGAGAGCATCTTTTTCTTCGAAAGATACTGCGGGATTACTGGAAGCATGTGGAGGATAATCCTGACACGCTGATATCACAATTTTATGGCTTGCATCGTGTCAAGACGCCCTTTGGCCGTAAGATCCACTTTGTTGTCATGAACAATCTTTTCCCGCCCCATCGGGATATCCACCAGACATTTGATCTTAAGGGTTCGACCATTGGGAGGGATTTCAAGGAGGAGAACCTGGCGGATAACCCGAGGGCCACCTTGAAGGATCTCAATTGGCTTCGAAGGGACATGAATTTGAACTTTGGACCCCACAAAAAGGAGTTGTTCTTGCAACAGGTGGAGAGGGATGTCAAACTGTTGCGGAAACTTCACATCATGGATTACTCTTTGCTGTTGGGTATCCACGATCTGACCAGGGGGAACCGGGATGATATTCGGAACAATGCTTTGAAAGTGTTTCAACCTGGCGGTAGCGAGAGCGATGAGCTGCATGGGCATATGCTTCAGAGGACACCCAGTAAGATGGAGAAGGCCCGTCAGGCGAGAGAGCTGCGGAAGATTATCAACAAGGAGGTACCCGTGTCACTGGATCGAACGTCGAATCGTCTGCCGGACGAATTTTTAGAGTATGTTTGTCTGGTCTTGTTGGTTGTGGGGGAAAGGGGATGTGCTAACAATTTTGCAGGCAGAGGAAGACTGCGTTTTATGGGGACGATGGTGGATTCCGGGCTACTCACGAGAATGACGAGCCTGGTGATGTTATTTATTATCTTGGCATCATTGATTGTCTTACCCATGTTTGTTCTACCAAGTTCACATGGTGCGTATGGTTGCTAACATGTCAATGCTCAGTATGGGTTTGCGAAAAAGGCGGAGCATTTCTGGAGAGGACTGTCAAATCCCAAGGATCAGGTTTCGGCGATTCCGCCTCAAGGTTATGGAGATCGATTTTTCAAATTTATATCCGGGTTGGTCAAATCACCAGAGGAAGCAGCCAGGGACCGGGAAATGCGCGAGAAGGCGAACTCGGAGGCCGTTTCGGCACGATCGGAGAGTGACGTGGTGGACGGAGCGCGCAATCAGGCGGAAAGAACGGGTGCGAGTGAGAGGGATATGCCCACTAGGAGTCTTGGTACCATTAGGTCACCCTCGGCTGAGAGGGCGGCTGGAACGGTGCTGCCGGTTGTTGAGGAGGCTGGTGAGGGGGGCAGCACAGGGACACGAAGTCGTAGTCGGAATGGGAGTGTGAGCGATGGTGGCAGACATTCGGGGTATTTCGACAGCGTAACAGACCGAAGGCCTTCTCGGGAGGTTGCGTCGTCGTCGTCATCCCCTGCCACATCGAGGAAGCCACAACCGCAACTGGATAATGGGACTACATTGCGCCAGCCCCTGAACCTACAGACGGGTTCGATTGTTCAGAAGCACGAGCAGGATGACTTTGCAATAAGGGTTGCTAGAGTATCCTCTTGAATTCGTATTCCGAAACAGAGAGGAGTTCTAGCGTTGGGATGATTTTCGGGTGGTTCTTTTTTCTTGCGTGGAGACCTTTTTTTTCTTTTTCTTTTTGTTTGTCTTTTGCGAGATTAAAATTGGATTGGCCTTTTTTTGCCCTGTCTTTGTTCATCTAACCTGCTACTTTTATCTTTTTTTCTGCTCATCAACAAACGCATCCTGGAATGATTATGGACGGCGCAAAAAATTGTTTTTTTTTTATATATTCTTTTCATCTCATTAACCATTTGCAACTTTCTTCGTGCTTGCTTGTCTATTGTGCGAGAGGCGGTGGCGGTGGTGGAGAACTTGTAGAAAAAGGGAATTTGGGCTAGAGTTTTCTTTTTTTTTTTCTTGTGTTTTCTCTTTGCGCTTTTATCAATTGGCTATTTCAAACTTCTGCCTTTTTTTTTTTTTTTTTTGCGTTTTCTGTTCTGAAGTTTTCGTTAACGTCTACTTACCCAAACCACGATACTTGGTTTTTCATTTGTCCACCGTTTTTTTTCTCGCATTTTTTTCGTCCCCCTTGCCCTTGGCTGACTGCCCTATTGACTAACTTGCACACTCACTTGATTTTCTTTTATACTCTTACTTTAGCTTCATGCATTTTCTTTTGTGATTCCTTTCCGTTCCTTGGGCTGTTTGATGGATGGAATGGGGTGGGGTTGATTGTTTGGTCTGCAGTGTGGAGAACGATCTTTATTGTATGATAATTGGTTTGGCCTTACTGGCTGCGAGATTGGTGGGGGGGGGAGGGAATGGGTCGAGGTAGATAATGTTATTTTGGGGTGGTGAGATTTATGCACGCCGCAATATAGGAGAATACCTCCCGTATCCACATTACTGCCTTGCTGATGCTCGGGTAGCTGTTGTGAAAACAGAGGCCTAGTAGGAGGCCCGCTAGTTGAGTTGTAACCACGGGAAGGAGGAGGAGGGAAGTGCGTTGTTTATTATTTTATTCGCAACAAAGGCAGGAGGGAACTCAATTTTGTAACGTGCCGAATAGGGGCATTTATAGTTCCCAAAGTCCTTAATCCCGGAGTGGCAGTGATCCTCGCGCCTATAGCCAGGACAGGGGAGGGGAAATTCACTCATGGGTGATATCTAGTGACGAAGGGTACTATACTGTACAGTACAATCGTACACAACCGGCTGTGGCAAGTTTTTTTTTTTTTTTTTTGTTTTTGATTGAGGTGGGAGTTGACGTTTAAGAAATTTTGATATAAAAAAAAACGGCGGTGATGTGATCGAGTGATACTTCATGACTGGATCTAATTTTTTTTCTTCTTTACGGGAGCAGTGCTCTCAGTCGTCCCGTCCGCCCAAGACAGGGTGAGGACGAGACGGACTGCCTTAGCGCCGTCCTGGACGGGGTGGACGGCCGTCAACCACAGACACAAAAAATTGCGCAATGGGACAAATACCAGTACCCAAACAAGTTAAGAAATAAAAATAAAAAAATAAACATAAAAAAGAGGTAGCGCTCAAGCATCCTACCAGGCAGTCCGACTGGACGACTGGGAACACTGTACGGGAGTATTATATAATATTATTATCATAATATTATTATTATACTGGTGCTCAAGCTATAGTATCATACCCCCCCCCCCCTCTCCAGTGTGCCCGCCAGCCCAGTGACCTGTGATATCGTATCATATCACCGATGATGCCTTCGGACCCGGGTGACCAGTGCGACGACTATCATAACCACCGGTATCATAGAATATCGTAATTATCATCATATCATACCTAGCTTTTCGCAACAACACACTATAAAAATAAAAATAAAAATAAAAAGTAAACTTCAAAAACCCCCGCTTTCTCTCTCTCTGATATCGGGAGGAATTTTGTAATGTATGTGACTTGGATTAAATTTATATGATATAATAATAATATATAATTATATATATGTATTTTTCCAACTTGACTTTTTTTCTTCTTCTTTTTTTTCTCTCTCTTCTATTTATCTATATACGTCTAATTTATGTCTGGTGGTGGTGTGTATATATCTTGGTTCTGGGGTTGATGGGTCTGGGTGAGTGGATGAATGAATGAAAAAAAAAAGGCTACCTATGCCTGTCTGTCTCATATCATACTTGTAACTAATTAACCAACCAACCAGCTAAAACCCCCCCCCTCTTTTTTTTTCATTCTTTTTTTTCTAGAAACCCGCACGCGGAGTCGTCGTTCCCCCTACCTGCTCTTACTTGTACAGTACAGTACAAAAATTTGACCCCCCCCCCCATGCATCATAAAATATCACTCGCTGATACCTACCAGCTACACGGTTGAAGGAGTGGAAGAAAAAAGGAAATGCCGATATCATACACAACTGAGCTGGTAGGAGGTATAATATGATATGATACGATAGTCTAAGTAAGCTAATCTAACTTCCGCGTACCGATCGACATGATAACGTAGGGGGTGTAAAGAAAAAAGAGTCTGCGAGAGAGAGAGAGAGAGAGAGAGAGAGATGCGTGAAGAGGCAGAGAGGCCATACTTCCCACGTTTTTTTATAATAATATTATCATACCTAAGCTATCACTTGTTTTTAAGTATCATAATATTAATCTATCATAACCGGCTTTAGGTGGTTCGAGTGATGACTTGTGTGTGTGAGCTGCCATTGATGGATTACTTTTGTTTTGTAACTAACTAATTTATGATATCTTGTGTTTACTTACTTACTTACTTACCTACCAGGTGTATTATATCATGGAACGATTTCAGGGGAGTGATTGAATAGTGTGCTATGATATGTAGTCCAAAATTACCTTGTCCGGATTGTATAAGGGAAAGGGGGTGGGCAAAAAAAAAAAAAAAAAAAAAAGCGCCTTTCGAGATAGAAAAAAATTTTTGAAAAAAATTCCTTGACCCCTACCGAGAAAAATGAAAGCCTAACGACATAAGTGCATGGTTCAATTATTCAAGTTTCTACGGGTACTCTATGGGTATGATACTCATCTACTGCACAATCTCACGATCACAGTCCATCACTCGCTTTTACGTTTTATTTTTATTTTTAGGCTTTCATTCTTTCCTTCCTTCTTTCCTTTGGTCGACTGTTCCGCCTATCAACTCACCATCCGAATGTCCCTGCGGCGGGAGGGCCATAATCTTCACTCTGCCCCTCCCTCCCAATCTCTACCGTACCGTAAAAAAGTGCAAGGGTGGGGAGAGGTATAAAGAGAGAGAAATGCAATAAAAAAAAAAAAAATAAGATATAAAAAATAATAATACCAATAACGCAACGCACAAAAGACAGCACATCGATTTTTATTTTTATTTTTTTATTTTTTAAAGAAAAAAAAAAAAGAAATAATAATAATACGATGAACTCACAGGTAGAATCGATGAACAGCCCTACTTTCCTCCTTCCACGACCTCGCACTCGGATGCGCAGCGAAGCGTGCTGGCGCAGGCACATGTGCTCACTTGTATGCCATCCATCACGCCGCTGAATCCTTCTTCCCTCCTCCTCCAGAGGAGAAGCCTTTTCCAGTCGCTTATGGTCGACGACTTGCGAACTGCACTGTTCCTGGACCGCCCGTCGTCGCCTTATTGTCCTTTCTCTCTTTCTTAGCACTACGTGTTCACCCCGCAGAGGGGAGTGGGTGGGAGTGGGTGTGATTGTATCCGTATCGTATCGTATCAGAGTGATGCATTGCATCCATCCATCCATCCATCCTTCCATCGAGATGAATTAATAAATATTCTTTGGACCAATTGTTGTTGTGGGGGGTTTTTTTCTTCTTCTTCTTTCTTCTGGTAAAAAGATGTATAGTAGACTTTGCCGATGGTTTGAGTGTTGTGGTAGTGGGTAAGGGGAGGGAAGAGTAGCCTTGTTTTTTTTTCTTGTTTTGAAGAGGGGTAGCGGTGAATGAGCATTGTAGCAAGTTAGAGGGTAAGTGAGGGAGGACGGAGGGGGGGGGGGGTATTTCTTTTGGTGATTTTCTTTTCGGGGGAATGGCTAGAGTACCGCACTGTACGGCCAGGCTGTCTGGCTGTCTGGCTGGCTGGCTGCGCAGAGGATGGGGATGGAGGAATGGGTAAGGTACTCGAGTAGGTATGATATGTTGTTGGTTGGTTGGCCTGTTTGGATGGATGAATGGTGGTAGAGCATCGGACAGGTACTCTATCGTAACTGGTGGGATCGCGATTGTGGTACGAGTGATACTAGTGTATGATACTGTAGGGTACGGTATCTTATGGTTTTGATCTCGGCCCTCTGTGCCTTGATATGGCTATGCAAGGAGGTAGCATGCCATGCCAGACATTTGGAAACAGCGCCCCCCCGCCTTTCCTTTCTCCTTCCCTATTCCTCTCGTGTACAAGTACAAGCGCTGTACTGATTGTCGGCCCCGTAGGCGTTCTTGACCCAAATCTACGATATGGCACTACCTTTCTGGGAGAGGTATTTACTGCCTTGAAGGATATCACAACTCACCATACTCCGGAGCGCTTTTACATATCGACTCACCTTTCACAAGTACTTTGCCACTTCCTCGTCCAAGACTAACAGGAGTAGCAGTGCAGCGCTTGGGGGAAAAAACAAAAACATTAGTCACTACCCGCTATATCCATTCTCCCTCCTTTTTTGCAGCACGAGAAAGAAAAATCAAAAATCAAAATATAAACTAACAAAATAAACACAAAAAACCCCATGCCGTATCAAATTGGTTGGACTTTTTTTTTAGGAAAAAAAAAAAGAGGGGTTCCTTTGGTAAGCCACACGCGGGGGAACACTAACACTCGCATATGTAGGCCTACCTCAAAACAGTCAAGTCCACGCCCGTAATCGCCTGTGCATTCCGAACACAGCCACACACAATCGATACCGTTATTGCTGATTTGCCAAATGCAGGAACCTCTGCTTATGCATGATTGCTTGACTGGCTGCTTTTCTCAGGAGAGCCTGAGTTCATACGAGTAGAGTTCTACTCGAGTTGACAAAAGGTTACCAGAGTCGTGGTTGTCCTCTCCGTGTTGCATTTGCGGGTTGGGGTTTATACACAACGCTTCTTGTTATTCGTACAATATTCTTGCCGTGTCATTGCAGTAGCATGGCTCTGCAGTTGGTTCCGTCGGATGCACCGGCGGCCGGAGAGGGTAAATTTAACGAGGGCCTGTGGAAGGTTTACTGTAATACCTGGGCTTGGTTGTGATGGATCCGAGGACCTTCCCCCACCTTTGCCATCCATGTGGTTAATTGTGCAGGTGCACCTTAGCGCAATTTGTTGCTTATTATGGAACACCGTTGCTATGGGCGCCGGTGTTTAAACACTACCGGTATTATATTATGGTTCCAGGGTTAAAGTAATAAAAGGTTGTGTGTGGTGGGGTTTCGGCTCCGGTAGGTAGAATCCCCCCCCCCGGCTCCGTCGCTCTGGCTGGGGCCGAACCGAATGCCAAAGGTGATTCGACAGTAAGGTCCAATTGAGGCCGTCTCTTGCGCTCCGTCAAACAATGAAATTTCGGATCAAGCTATATGTCGGTACGGCGCACCCCATCCTCTATATGCAGCGCATAACACTCATTGCACGGTACTCGAGTATGCAACCACCGATGACGGCTGCAGCGAGGAACTGCACGATGAAGCCCTCACTTGAGTTGATGCACTCTTCGCGGAATCAATTGACCCTGTGCTTACTCTCGGACCCGGGATGTGATAATTTCCGGTGTTCGGGCTCAGGTCCCGGTGCACCCCCGCAATTGTCACGTGCTCAGGTAATGATTTTCAGGGTCGCGTCTGGTAAATTTGTTTGAGGTTGATTCCGGTGATCAACGACCCAGTTTTTTTGTAGTAAGTGCAAAACCGTGACCTCATTCCTAGCTTGTGTATAAACCCAGGACAATACCATGTACTCGAGTATATTGTTTTGATCATGGGTCAAGCAGCGGTTATCGTTGCGTAGATTTTGGGGACAACCCCTGTGAATACTGGTGATGCTATCTCGTCATGCCATCTCGTCATGCTAGTTTTCAGTTTCTACCGCATGTGATATCACGGTATGTTTGTTCTGATGAAAGTTGTGGCCGGCATCGTTTTATACTGGGTGTACGGAAAATCTTCACGAAAAGTCTTCACCATGGAAGGTCGCTATTTGCCCCATGTTGGGAATTATGGAGACGGTAAGCAACTCGAGAAATGTTCCGTATCGTAGAGGCCAGTATTCGGACTCAAACAAGGGTCTTCTTTATGTACCGGTAGGTCATATTCCGACAATTATCTGCATGGGCGCAGCATGGCGCCTGGCCAGAAATCCACTCCCACCCCCAGAGGTACCGGTTCAACCAGTGTGAAACCTTCTATCGGTTTGTCGACCGCAGACAGAGGGCCTTATTTAGGCTGGAAATGAGTACTGTACCTTATTGAGAGTGGTCAACACGCGACCGAACCCACCAGGCTACAGTACACTTAAACAACCTGTGGCAACTACAGTCGAACAGTGCCGAGCGCAGCCTCTGTTAACCGACCAGGGCACTGGGTCATAAGCGGCAGATCCTTGCCCTTACAATAAAGGGCCTGGAACGAGGTCGTTACCACAAGTCCCCAGAAGCGCAGTAAAGCATCCTGCGGAGAATATGAGCAATGGCTTCCTGCAGGAATTCGAATTTCTGACATTATCGCAGCTGCCCTTCTATGCTACCATAGGGGGAATATCCGACCCCTCAACTGATGTGTACTTGTATCGCTTCATATTCATCGTTCCCACGGTCTCTTCGCGGTACTTGCCATCTGTCGGTAGCCTTGTCAGGTTTTGTTTTTCCTTTTGGGGATGGCGGTTCTTTCTCCTCGTTTTCCCTGTTTTCTTTTTCGCGATCTGGAATTTGCTTTTTCCGCGGTTGTGTGCATGCGATTGCTCGCTGCTGGGCCCGGGTTGCTGTGGGATGAAAGACGGGGTCGAGGGGGTGGCTCGTCTAACCCCCATAACTCATGGTTTAACCCTTGCAGTGCCAGTGGTGTCCCCGATCCGCTACCGGATTCGTCGCACACATGGAGGAGAAAGGGGAAAACCGGTAAAGAAAGATTGTGTGAATTGATAATTACGATATCTGCGTACTGGCACTGTATATTTAGGTCTTCCAAAGGCGCTATCCTTCAGCCCTATCCCTTTAACGGCAACCGCGATGCAGTGCCATGATACGTAGCAACGCCTCGCCTTGGGGAGCGCAGTTTCCCGAATAGACTACTTGTAAAGTAGGCCAAAATTTATAAAATCCGATATTTGGAATAAATTTTAGGAAAAGGCCACCGTTTCTGTTATTGCTCAGCCCAAGGGCGAAGAAAGCCCTCAGTGGCGCAGGTACCGTACAATTTTAATTGTGATGGGACGGCTTTGAAGGCGTCGTGTCGGGGGTATTTGCCAAGGCGGGGGTTGTCGCTCATTCGGGGTGGCCGGGGGCGAGTTCTCAATCAGGCACGGGGCTGCTGAACGTCCTCGAGTAAAGTGATTTGTATTGTAATGGTTTGTCAGTAGGAAGCGAAAAGGCTAGCCTTGCATTAAATTTATCCCCATCCGCACCATGGACAAGGTCTGAGGGCATGCCATCAGTGACAACTCAAGTGCTGGTATGTATGATATGGGCAATTATCAAAAGAACCTCGTTCCCGACCCTTTGACACGGCACATACCGGCAACATCTGCCATTCCCTGAATTTTCCCCGAGAGTGCTGCATAGGCACCAATGGCGATCTTGCGCATGGTATGAGTACCGGTAGATCCCTAATGGTTACGGTATCTTGATGGGAAAACCTTGGAGCGGCTTTGCGTACTTGTACTGTACGGCACAGGTAGGCCAACGGCACGGTGCCCGAGATGGGTAGCCTGGTTTTCCAGGAATGACTCAAATCAAGTCTTAAGGATTTAGAGGCGCGGGTGCCCGGGGAGAATGAGAGGTAGCCAGCCGAGCCGAAGCTGTACTCGAGCACTGTGCTCGAGTACGAGTGCTTGTACAGCACTGTAAATTAGAAAATACCGCTTATCCGAGCCCTGGCGATGGGGTACTGTAGATAACGCCAAGATACCGGCATGTCAGATGCCGGGCTTCAAATCTCCACGCCCGAGTCCATAGCGTGGGCTGGCCCGTGCGTATTTAGACTCAGTCTTACTATGGTAGCGAACCCTGGCGGGCGCCCTGGCGTTTTGTGGATTTAGTGTTACCAGTTCACTGTATGAACAAAAATCAACTTCATCATTATGTCATTGGGGAGAAACGTTTATTCGACCAAAGTAATAGAGCTAGGCTACCATTTCTGTTCGATTGCCTGGACGGTAGTCGAGTGCGGTATTGCGGGCTGTGCTGTGGAACGGAGGTCCAGAATTTAGGCATTCTCAATCAAGTTTGGGCAATAGCCCTGCTGGATGACTGAATGAAGTGTAAGTTGGTGAATTTTCGGGAAGAAGGTATAGACCTGCCGAAAAGAAAGGAGGAGGAGGGAAGGGGTCTGGACTTGTGAATTGTTTGTCGGCTGTGACGAGTATTTTATGTGGTATGATAGGCACTGTACAGTATCGTACCCGATGAACAGCTACGCAACCCCGTCACCAGAATTCGGCTGTGTGCTACCCAATTCCCGGTGTTGCCTTTGCTTAGGGAAGGCCGCGATGCCATACCGAGCTATCCACCGTACCCCAATCTCTCCGGGTTAATAAACTAAACCAGGGACTGGATTTTACCGACCGCGCTAGATACCATGGTATGATGGCTTATTGCAAATTTGCCTGCTGAGTGATTTGTCCATCTATAGGCAGGTCTGGATGGAGCTCCTGGTTTTCGGGGCGAATACTCGTACCTGCCTCGAGTAGGGTTGGGAGCCGATGCTTATCCGACGGGCCAATCTAACAAGGCCAGAATCAGGCCAAACACAGCCATTCTGGGGGTGAAATGAAATGAAAGTGAAATATCCGCATGCAGGACTGAGCGTGCTCTCCTGTGGGGAGAGGGGTCAAAGGAACCTTATACCTCTTTAGACACCAGTACGAACTTGCTCGCCGTGGGGAATATGCAGACACCAAACGGGTCTCCGGTGTTGGCTGGTGAATTTTTAGTTTTCAGGCCCAGAAGATCGGAAACCATAACTAGATAATTTATGGGTTTCTATTATATCGGCAGTGGATGATTCCTGGAAGCTGTGGTATTGGCTGGTTTTTCCGTCTCTCCCTCCTTCTCCTTCTTTCTTTTTTTTCGTTCATTTTTTCCCATGGTATTATCATCTTTTTTTATGCGACCCAATTGCTGAGCTCCCTTCCATACAGGTAAGAAAAAGAGATAGGTCCAAGAGGACGCTACGGCATCCAGAGTCCGGAAAGACGTGAACAGAAGGTAGGAGTTTGAGCTGATGTCTATACTTCACTAGAAACTGGTTTTTGATGGGAACTTCCTACCCACCGGCAGACGAAAGGTGGGAACTTACGGACTAAAAGCACGAAAACCGAGACTGCGGCCGCCAATACTCCACTAGTCCCTGAATGGCTGATGACAGTTCATGGCACATATAAAGGCCATAGGACTCGAGTCCCGTTGCCGTGCCGCCAGCTCGCAAGGGGTCAGGTACGGTGCAAATCCGATGCATCAGATTCCCATCTATGATACTTGTAAAAATATCCTCTTAGAGATAACCTTGAAGATTAGGTGGCCTGAAGCATCGCTGGCCCCTATTTGAGCCGATGCAATAGGTTTTGAAGTATGTGGTCGCCCACTTTTGGTGCCTGTTGAGGTTGGAGGAAATCGTTGCTAAGGGTGAGGTTCTTGAAAGTCCTGAAAAAATGTATATATTGTAAATATCCCCTTTCCTGACGCTAACCCTCTATTCGCGTTTTCAGACCCAACTCATCATCGAAAAACAGATAGGGATAAAAAATTTGCAAAAAAAACCCCATTTCGAGACTTGGGTCCTCAACGTGTTCTTTTGGGCAACTAACTATTGCCTCGACTACCGGCAAGTTCCTAGAATCCCTTATTCCCTCGCTGTCAAGTTGATCTCGCTTGCCCGCAGGCGATACATATCAAGCATCCGGTGAGCCCTTCTGTCTGGCTCTTCCGCTGCAGAGTCCGCCCTGCACACATTTTCTCCCCCTCCATCTGCAGACGTCGATCTGTGCAAGCACTGTTCCTATTCGTCCCTGATTCGCAAGGACGGGGAACCGCAGTCCTGACTAGTTGCTGGCGTATCCATATATCATCCATCGCATTGGCACTTCTGGGAAAGACTGCGGACATTGCCTTCGTTCTTCCATGAAGGTTGAGAGCTTGACGGGGTCTTTTTTTTTTTTTTTACATTATATATATAATATATATATATATATATATATATATTATTTTTTTCACGATTCTGTAAAAAGGTACAGGAACGGTACCTTTTTTAGCTAAACGGATCTTGGCACCTGCTACTACTGGCTCCCACGATCAAGGCGGGTCTCAGTTGCGACCACGAAGTGCAGGGATACTGCGGCCCCAAAGCGAGACTCTTCTCAGTCTGCTTTCTCTACTTTTTTGGTGAAGTGTGCGAGGGAAGCGCCAATTCCTCCAAGAAAAAAAAAGAAACCCGGGAGAAAGGCTCCCCCCTTTGGGAGACAAAAATAGGGAGAAGGGAAATAGAGAAACTAGGAGGGCGAGAAGGAAGTTAACGACACACTTGATCTCGACAAGTGATTTCTCTTATCGATTCTCGCTCGATATTTCTTCCCTCCCGGGGGTAGAATTCTGACAGTATCGTTCTACCCTTGATATTTCGAGCGAGCCGCCGAGGGGCCAGCAACTGGTGCCTGTGATCGCCGGATCCTTTATCGTCAATCAGCCTCCACCCCGCTAATACTACCCACCACTCTCTACCACCAACCCATATAGTACCGTAATATCGCCCCCCCCCCTACATACACGCCGACATACTGCTCACACCCACACCCACACCCACACACCCACACACCCTCAAAACCTATCCACTTACCTGATCCACTAGGAGGCAACCAACCATTCTCTCTGAGGAGGGAACTGGCCCTGTTGCTTCTTCTGTTTCCCTTCTTCCTCCTCTCGCTCTAACAATACCTTACCGACAGTCTGATATTATTGTTCCGATTCTCCCCCCTCCTCCTCCTCCAGCTCCCCCTCTCACTCCTCCTTCCTCCCCTCGCCTACCGGTATTACGGTACCTACTGCTTCGTCTTCCACCTCTCTTTCGCCGGGTAGCTTGCCCGCTCATTCTTGTTTTCCTTTCTTCATCCCTTCACCTCCTTCCTTTAAACTGACCACCCGGACCGCTGTTGCTTCCGTGTACCCCATCTACGCTGCTTCTCATCCATCCACCACTCCGGCGACAAACCCTGCACATCATCCTTCACCCACCCTTCCCCAATCCACATTTTTTTTGCTCGCACCATCCCTTTCAGAGTGGTCAACCACAGCACATAGGTTAACTTGCTTGCCCCGACCTTGCCCGTCTTTCTCGGTCGGATTTTTCTCTTCGGCGCCTTTCACTTTCCTCTTATTCTTCTGCTCTTTAGGAGTCCCAACTTTCCTTACTTTGCTGTAATTCGCTTCTCATGCTCTTTTAACGAACACCTTACGGCCGAGCATTGCGTACATATATACCCCCACCCACCAGGAACAACTCCCCATTAGTCCGGGTCAACATCAAGTAGCCCTGCCCAGTTCTGCACGCTACTTACCCCTCCCACTGCAATCACCGACGATCAGGAACGAGGACTTCCACTTCCCCAACCTCCTCACTCTTCTTTCAAACCACGGTTCGGGCGTGTTTGAGTGTTCCACCAACTGTGCCGGGGTTTTATTGCTACATTGGAGCTGCCACCCTAACCTTTGGCGCCGGATAAGCGTCGTATCTAGTCATCGCTTGTCTAGAACCACTGTCCCCCCCACATCGTTGGTTTTATATATAGCCTCCACCATACCGCCACTATAGACTCCCCGGTTCGGTTGCAGGCCATACTTTCTACCACCGGGGGCGGCTCTCCATTCATTTTAGTTGGCTCGAGCTGCGTTGCTTCGGCTACCCATTTTAAGACACTTTCGTCCTTAAAGTTCCAACAATGCCCAGCGACGACCAACTGGGACCTCCGTCTTTTCAGGCGGTTAACAAAATGAGTTCTAGACCAAAAGGTTCTTTGGGTGTAAACGGCGTTTCTTCTTCGCGGCCCCCGACATCTAGTATCGTGTTTCTCCCCAACAGCCCCCCGCCGGTGCAAAATGTCCCCAACACCGGCTTTCAGTTGTCATCGAATACTAATGCCACCACCTCTTCCGAAAATGCGCAAGCCGAGAGTGGCAGATCATCGCCGAGGTCCTCTGAAGGGCGGTCGGACGGAGAAGCTCCCCGTTCCCCCACGAAGAATAAGAAGAAAAAGGGTCAGAAGTTCTTTTGCAAAGGGTATGGGGCTTGTAATCTATCTTTCACCCGGAGCGAGCATCTAGCACGGCATATCAGGTACGTAGAAGGCCCACCCTTATCTTGCACGCTCCCCCATACAGGGACATTTATATGTTTGCGGTATATTTATTGGGTGATTGTACAGAAAACATACGGGAGAGAGGCCTTTCAATTGCCACTGCGGTCGTGCCTTCTCCCGTCTCGACAATCTCCGACAGCACTCTTCGACGGTTCATGCGGACGAAAAGATACCAGATGATTCGCTGGCAGCTGTAAGCAGCCGCTATCAGCGGCACCAGAGGACCGAGCGTACCCGGCAAACTGCCCGCACAGCAAACCGCTCTAAGCCCCGCTCAAATTCGGGCCCCAAGCCTCCTACTTCAGGACCCGGATTGTCGGGGCATTCACAACCACAAACCCCACCGCAGCCTTCGCAACCTTTGGGGGCTACGCAGGCTCCAGGTGCCTTTACGGATCCCCAGGCAAAATATCAATCAGGTTTACAAGATTCGTGGGGGGGAGTTACAGGGCCCAGAAACTATGGTGGGGTCTCTCAGGTTCCACAGGCCCCACATAACCCTTCACCACATTCAGTGGAGATGCACCAGAGGCACGAGTCACGTCATAGTAGGAATCGACCCGAGCCAATAATGTTGCCAGATCTCACATCTCCATTTGAAAATTATCGAAACAATACGCCTCCCGAATCACCTGCTTCAGTACTCGGTTCGCGTGAGAATTCGTTCTATCAGGGCCGGCGAGCGTCGTTTACCCAGCCACTTGCGTCAAACATGACAACCCCTACATCGGCGACGTTTACGGGTGCAAATGAAAGCCCGATTGGGAGCCCCATCTTCCCATCTCTGAATTCGGCAAGTTCCTCCGTAATAAACTCCCCTGCATCGGCTTTCCCTTCGACACCTTCGTGGGGGTCAGGGACACGGCACCCCGGCCGAAGACTTTCTGTTCCTGGCTCTGGATTACACAGTGATAGGATGCTCCCAATGCCGTTGCCGGGCCCAGCTCGGTATCGTACCACGACTGCCCCTGCCCCTGGCACTGCCGCTTCCTTACGGGCCCGCGGCGGGATGGCCATGTCTCCCGAAGAGGAAGAAGAGAAGATTAAACGTCGGAGGACGTGGCACGAGTCTGGCCCAGAGGCCTCAGCTGCTCGAGAACTGTTCTCTCCGTCCAACACATCGCATGGTGATCGTTCACTGCTAGGTATTGGAGGGCAGAGTGGATCTCAATCTCATACTCAACTTCCTGCGATATCAAGTCTTCTCAATTTAAATGATACTTCTCCATCACTACGACACACTCCGCCTCCAAGGAGAGCACCGGTGGAGCCAGAGCCAACTCACGATCTTAGCATAAGGATGGCTTCACTGGGTGGGGGTTTGAGAACGATGTCGAGTAGGACACTGAGAGGACATTCTAGGTCTCAGAGTGACGACTTCATGTCGGGCAACTCCCGGCACGAGCGGAGGTGGGGAATGCATTCTTCCACTGATGCGCCTGGTGTACGCTGGTCCGGGGATACGAGAGATAACATTAGCCAGTCATGGAATAGCCCCGGTAGCAGGCGGGAGCCGAATGGCCACCTACCAGGGATCTTAAGTTCACCACGGCACCCGGAGCCACTGAGGCAGGCATTCGTTTATCCAAGTGGTGGTAGCGGGGTGCAAAGTGGGTGGGGGCGTAAACGCTGCCATAGGGATTCAGTTGGGAGTGGAGAGGACACGAGTGGAAGCGAAGGGGTTGTTACGCCATCAACGAATGAGGAATTACATCCTGGGATTGTCGGAGAAGGAACTGCGGAGGTTGACGAGCCACACATTGTAAGGCTTTCTCTTTCACCTACCCCTTTGGATTTCTGTTCTGACAAAGGTTTAGAGTCATCACAAACCGATGCATATTGCTCTGACTCCCGGTAATCCAACAGGAAGCACGCATCCCAACACCCCTATCCGGGACTCTGGATCCTTTAGGCTTGATGTACTAGTTTCTGCAGCGGCAACAATGGTAGCCGCGGATATCGCTGGGGCAGAACGCCAACGGTCCCGACCTTAGCGAGGAGTAGTAGTTCTATTGCATCTCTCCTGGTCCTTTCGGTACCCATACTCGCCCGGGAATTGGCTTTTCGAATTGTGAATGTTGCTATCTTTCTCCCCTTACCTCGAGCCATGAATGTGCCACGTTCTGAACTGGTCCCGGACAAGCGATTGATTTCTGTTCGTTGTATTATTTGTTTTCGCGCCTTGGGTTTTTTTTTACGCAGCCATTTGATTTGATTCATCTGCTTTTTTTCCATCTATTATTGGCGGCTTTGATCTGAATGACTTTACGAATCTGCATGCATCCATCACGATATCGACAGCTAGTTTCTTTTCTTTCTTTTTATTCGGTTATTGCGGAAGCGACTCGCCTCTTCTTTTGACTTCTTCCGTGTTTTACATATTTGTTATGACTATATGGTCATTTGAATGTCTTGGGGGATTCCAAATATCTTATCTTCTGGCATCGGCTCTCTAGGGGTTCTTTTCTCCTTTTCCTTTACTAGGGATGGTTTTTCCTTTTTTTTTTGGGAGGGTCTGTTTTGGGTTATCGGCTGGTTTGGTTTGGCACTTTGAATTTGGTCTTTTTTCGCACTCTTACTTGGTTTCGCAAGGGATTCGTCCATCTGCCCCTTTTTACCATTTTACTGCTTTCCATTTCGTTGTTTATACTTTACTTCCTCCCCCTTCCCCTCTATCAAATCTGGGTGGCTTCCGCCCCCCCTCCCCCCTATCTTTCACCGAGGGTTCTTCCATGTTCTTGTGGCCAGTGAGCTCCTTCTGCGCGATCTCTTTCTTGTCCTTTTTTCTTTATCTTTTCCAATATTTCTTTGAGCTTTATTCTGCGTGCACGCATTGCTTTTACCTGGGTGGCTAACTGTCGTTCTGCGTCTATTCTGTTTCGTGCTTTCGGATTACTACCCTTCTGCTTATCTGGGGTTCTTTTTTTTCTTTTTCCCTTTTCCTTTTCCTTTGAGGGGTAGATTATACATATATTTGAATATATTCTGCTGGTCCTATGCTGCTGGGTGTGTGGGGGGTTGCAGACATAGGGTATCACTCGGCTATGCAATGTATGTTGGTTGATGTGAGAATGGGGATGAGTTCCATGGTACGGTCGCACCCTACTAATCCCGTACAACCAAAATCCGTAGAATCTATCCGGTGCGTACAGTGGGCGATCCGGGACAACAACAGGTCAAATTTCGGTCTTAAAAAGAAATCCAGAACTCGCAGAGATTCATACGGGACAGTGAGGTATCCGGCCGGGTTATCGAGATCCGGAATAGCGGGATGTGGCCGTATGGGGGAACTACCGGTATCATACCCTATAAAATTCATAAAAAATCTTCATAGGCAGACATCTATCTCAAACCTAGCCCCCCCCCCCCCCTATTATATGATACAAAAGACTACCCCCTCACTCCAGCAATCTCGCAATGAGCCAGCGAAACACCCATTATCATGCCGAGAAAAGCAAAGCAAAGCAGACAGTCAAAGAGCCCCTTTAGCTAGACCGAAACGCACCCACTCACCTGTGCGCTCGCGGGATACCGAACCGGCGGGGGAACGCGGGGAGGCGACATCATGAAAAAATATACTCTTTTTTCTTGGAGGGGGAGTACGTGATATGAAATCTTGTATAATAATGTACTGTGGTTTTCCGGTTGTTGATGTTGGTGGGGTGGTTACTTTCGAGTTTTGGGAGTGAGTGAGTGAGTGAGTGAGTGAGGAGGTGAATTGGTTGATGGGAGTAGATGGGATGCGTGCGTCCGAGTGATTGCCGTGCCCGGCCGTTCCGCCATGCCCGGTGATCCCCGTACATCTTGTTACCGGGACCTTGCATTGACATTCTGCACAGAAGCGAGCGACTCGGAACCTCGAAATCGAGTGAGAATAATTTGGTTGGAGTCACTCATGCACTTGTATGGTGCGGTGTGGTGCCAACCCCGTTGTCGATTCTTGGAAGCATTATTAATATTACAGGTTTATCACTTCAAACCGGAACTCAAACTGCTCCCGTGTAGCCAATCACTCCTCTCCTCTCTCTCTCTCTCTCTCTCTCTCTCTCTCTCTCTCTCTCTCTCTCTCTTCAACCAGAAGCAAGACGAAAGAGAAATAGAAAAGACAAAACCCCAGTGCACCTCTCGACACGAATGTCCCAGGCGTCACAAACTCTTCTTCTCAACCACACTACTCACAAATGGACTTTCCGCCCCCTTGATGGCACTTTTGACATTCAATCTATCGAGCTTATCGAGATCTAGCTTCATAAATTCATGTTTATTCTTCCACACCACCTGCGTCTCGGCGAATCCCTTGCTGGCACTGGGTGGTGGAGGAGGGTCGGTAATCTATTGTACCCATTGTCAACTCCCATTTCACGCGAAACTAGAAAAGGGGAGAGGGAGTATGCCTTAGTGATAAGATAGGCAGTGCTTGCCTCCGCAATGCCATAAATCAGCACGCCCAACCAAGGTGTCTTGAGCAAGAGGTAAAACCCCACGCCGAATCCGAACAGCAATCCCTCTCTTTCCCGGAACCACCTCCTTTTCTGCTGCTTGTCAAACTCAATCCTGCAAAAGTACGGCTCGAGTAATTCTCTCATAAGGCCCCTGCTGGCGAAATATCCCTGCAAGAAGACAATCATCCACCTCTTCGGCAGCAGCAGCCCCACGCCGAAAACCACGGCCGCGGGAACCGGTCCAACTGCCTTATTGAACGAGTAAAACGAGGCCGCAGGCAACACGAACCGCCCCACAACCGGCAGGAACGAAGCGAAATAAACCGCAATCGAGATGCCCGCCCGACGAGCATACTTGATCAAGAACGGTCTAACGGCCTCGATCACCCCGAAGGCGCCCGCGCCCCTAGCTCTCCTGGAGTACAGCCTGAGGTTCGGGTAGTACAACGCCCTGAGCCCTTCCGGGTTCTCGTCCGCGTGCTTCATGAGATATGTCTTATCCACCCATTCAAGACTCTGCATGAACATATCGTCGAGGGTAGGAACCAGGTATCTCATCGCACTCATCAGAAACACGGGGACCTGCAGCACGCTCTCCTCTAGGAATTCGAGACTGGATATGATGTCGTCGTCCCAGGTCACCGCGGATAGGTCCGTAAACAGCCCGATGAAGCCGAGGAGCACCTTCATTCCCAAGATGGGTGCCGAGACCAGCAGGCGTAGGGCTGCGCCTATCAACACGGCGAGGAATGCTTGTCGGTAGTGTGTCATTTCGAAGAGGGAAGGGTTTTGTAGGGCGCGGTAGGCACCTACAACGGTGAGTTGCGTGCCGCGAATGACAGCGTTCGGGTCGAAATTGGACATTTTGGGTGGTGGTGGTGATGGGGAGAGGGGGAGAAGGAGGGTTTTGTTGCCTCATTTGTGAGGGGACGAACGGGGTACAGCACTCACGTCATCTTTTCACGTGAGGATCTACTGCATGCGGGAGTGGGTTTTGCGCTCCGTTTCTATCTGATTAGATTAGATCAGATAGAAGGCGATTGGGCGATCATTGATCTGTTGTCACAGATATCATACTACGATATCAGGATCGCTTTTTTAGAATGGGTTAAGGTAATAATATTATATTGAAGCCACCTTGATATTTGGACAGCCCTCCCTCATATCGGTTTCATCTAATGGCAGACCCGCAAGTACGGCCCTTACCCAAGAAGAGTATTATACGGTTTTTAGTTCCCAATCTAGTTCCTATGTTCCGATATCATGGTGTTCAGTGGCCTCCACCATCCCCTATTATTTATAGCTCCCGTATTACCTACCTCCAGGTATTCAACCAAGTCACTATTAAATCACCCCCCTCCCGCCACGACCGCACGGTGTACTCACGAACTGAGTATTTATCTTCTGGCGAAAGACATTCAATGGAGTTTCCCAGAGATTAAATCGATAGTTTAATACCCGATCCTTCGGAAAAAGTTAAACTCTGCCAGATTCATAACCTATAATGCAAATCCTCTAGCCATCTTCTTCGCCCTCTGATCCCTCCGATTATGATTTGCTCTACTCCCCTTATTAGCCTCCTTCTGACTTCTCCCCTGTTTCGTCTCCTTCTCATTAGCAGGACCCGCAACGTCCCCACTACCACCACTACTCCTTCCTCTGACTACACCACCACCACCACCACCACCACCACCTCTCTCCCCTCTTCCACCCCTAACTCTCCCGCCCCTCCCCCGTGCACCAACCCCCTCACCACCAGCACTCCAGGAGGTCTTGGCAATAGCGTTCTGCGAAGCACCCCTGTCGGTAAACTTCCTCTCCATAGCTCGCAGACGGTTCGGGTCCCGCTCAAGCATAATTTTCCACCCCTCAATCGCCTCATCCGTCATGCTCGTCCGGTCTTTAAGATCCTTCCTAGCCTTCCCGCGCCTAGTCTCCGAGTCTCGATTAAACACTTCCGGCGAAGAATTGTACGCGTTCCAAAGTACGCTCTCCGCACTATTGCCTTCCCGATCACCAGAGTACTCGTCGCCGGGTGGTGCGGATGTGTCTACAGTTCCACCAATGTCGGCCAGGTCATAGGTATCGTCGCGCTCGTCGTCATCAAGGTCGAAGGCTTCAAGCGCGGCGTAGATGGCGCTCTTGGGGACCTCGGGGGCGTCGAGGAGTTTGTCTGCGGTTAGTTTGTTTGTTTTGTTGCCTTGATGGAGGCGGGTGGTTGCAGAGGGGGCCAGGAGGTCTAGTTCGTCGTTGTCGAATATGTTGCGGCGGACCGGGAGAGCGGGGAATTCTGCATCTGCAGGTTCAGAGGGGGGAGTAGCGTATGCCGATGGTGGCTCCGGGGCTTCTGGTGGGATGCTTCAAGTTTGTTAGCAACTAGCGCACATATGAGATGGAAAAGGATATGTCACAATTCCTCCTGCTGATCCGCCAGATTCAAATCGCCAGGCAAATTTCCCTCTAGCACCGCTGCAGTAACCCTCTCCACGTCCCCATCCATCTGTAGCAAGCACCTCCTCACGAAGCCCGTCCCGAGGTGGGGTAATATTTCCCGAACACCCTCAACCTTTGCCATAAGACCATCCTCCTCCTCTCTACTTAAACCCTCCAAATCCAGCACCTCTCTCCCTTTCCCCTTATCCTTCTTCCTCACCGGCCCAAAGTTCCTGACCTCCTCAAGCACCCCAGAGATCCTCCCCTCTTCCGGAACTCCATCAACCTCCCTCTCCAGGATCCTAACAATCGGGGTCTCCCAAATCAGCTTCTTCACAAACTCCCCAGCCTTCCTATCCCTCTTCCCCTCGGCAACAAGCCTATAGAGCACGTCACCCAGAAACCCCCAATTCTGCCTCGACGCGACAGCGACCAGTGCAGTTGCCAGCGCCGCCACCTCCCCGCGGGCAATAGCGCCCTCCATCCACTCATCCCCGGCCAGCAAGCTCTCAGAAACTCTAGGCAGGAAGCTAACAACAGAGACCGCATCCTCGAGTCCGCACTTTAACACATCCTTCTCGAAGAGCCCCCATACCTCTTCCTTATCCAGTAACTCGCGGATAACACGGTTCTTGCCGAACTCTCTGGAGAGCTCCGTCAGGAAGGTTGCCGTGGCGAGCTGGCCGGGGACGTGCTTTGGCGAGGCGGTGGTGTAGATCCTGTGCAGTAACTGCACGACTTTCCGCCTCAACGGTGGGCTCTGTGTTGTCGGTCCCTGGTTCGAAGCATAGGTTGTCAGGAATTCTATGAGGTGCGTGTCCTTCAGTGAGTTCTGGAAGGCGGGAGCGGGGAGGAGTAAGTGCTGGGTTAGCGCCGTTACGCAGGAATCCTGGTACTTTGTCCACTTGTCTGGAGGGATTAAGGATTGGATTTCCGGAGGTGGGTATGGGACGATAGGAATTTCGAGCATTTTACCCAATTCCCCCCCTGCTCTCTATCTCTCTGGCTTTCTGGCTTGCTTAGCGAGTGAATTGGTTGGTTGGTTGAGGGGGGGTGGGTGTTGTCGGTTGAGTGTTTGCTGAGAACTCGTCGGCGGGGTTCGTGATTATGAGCAACGAGACAGAGCCTTGCTGTAACTTAAAACTGCACAAAACGATAAACACCGCAGAAAAAAACTCAATAAATTAGGATAGGCTATTGGAACTAGCACAAAGCACAAGGCCCAACAATTCAAGTATTTTATTTTTATGGTATGATGCCAGGCATCTGAAACGGATCCTCTCCAGAAGCGAGGTTTTTCTCTGAGGAAATAAACGCCCCCTGACAACTGCTCGGAATGGCGGGAGGTATAGTACTAGTATTGCTTATGGTCATAGGAAGTATGATGTTACTGAAAAACAATTTTGTCGAAAGATCACATCACTGTGCCCGTCTTGTCGCTACCGTAAGTACTCAAATACAAGAAAAATGTGCTATGAAGTTAAATTAATGTGAGTCATATCAAGATTTAGACTATCAAATCCAACACATATTGCACAATCCAAGAAATATAAAAGTCTAAATATACATTTTTCAATTACTCCACTTCTCTAACAAGATATTTACTATGATTATTAGGTATATGGATCTTAGAGGAGTGCACTGACACTCAAATTGCTGAAGTCAATACCCCCATCTGGCTCCCTTGTAGGGGCTGTACAATCTTAGTGAGATTTTGCTAAGTTGTATTTCATAATTAAAAGATCACATCAATGAAGTCCACTTTATAATACTATATATATTACTACTGTCTCTCTTACTATATGCTTCCTGCAGGATATAGGAAAAGAGATCTTAGATGACATCTGGGAAGTAGAATGGAGAAAATATGTTAGGCAGTAATGTATTCTAGAGGAATGCCAATCATTAAAGCTAAGTATTAGAGGGAAGCCAACTCTAATATGACTGAGAGACTTAGGCCAAAATCTTCGATTGCAATCTATTGAGGAAGATGTTAGGCATATGTAAATCTAAGACAAAAAAACGCACAGACCACATGGTAGGGTAAATGCGCACAGACCCTCGATTTTCCAGAGAGTCAACACCCCTTTCTGGCCCCTGTGTGGGGCTCGCACGTCATTAGCGAGATTTCGAGAGTTGCGTCTTATAACTAAAATGTCACATCAAAGAAGCCCACTTCATAATACCATAGACGTCACCACTGTCCGTCCGACCACATGCTGTTCGTAGGATATATGAGAGGAGATCTTTCGCAACATCTGAGAACTAGAACGGAAGAAATCCGTGGGAGGTGCATTGAGTGAGTAGGCTTCAAAGTTAGGCTTGCAAAGCTATAGGCCAAAGGTAACAGGATATTTTTTAGCAAAATACTCCCAGGGGATGTCGCAGTAGCAGAGACTATTAAGGACATACTGAATCCACCCAAACCCTTCTGACATCAGCCATATATTAGTTGGTCCTAGTAATAGGACCCCTCTACGGAGGCTGGTGTTAGGCGGACGCCAAACTCAAGTATATAACCAAGGGACATAGGCCAAAATCTTTGTTGGGAGAATCTGTCGAGGAAGGCTCGTCTCGATAAAATAAATGTAAGGTAAAGATTTATGAGGTAAACAATTTTATATTGATAAGATCTCTTCTCCGTTGCTTGATGATGTCTGTAAAGCTCGGGAGGCACTTCGATATTTATATCCCGCGTCTGAGTGTTCGCGGACTACTTCTAACTACTATGCCTCCGAAGTACCACTCTGGTTTTAATACGCAAACGTCCAGAATCTTATAAGTGCGAACACCGTTTGACCCTGAAACTTATCACACCCTTTCGCGGACTCGGAATAGTATTCCTCCGTTGAGATGACTGCGCTATTTGTTATGCCAAACAGCCGCCTCCAACTTAGATGTCCGCATAGACTTTTATATGACTTTAGTCTTGTTGACTATCGTCCAGTCGTCTCTTCGGTCATGAAGTGATCAGGTTCATGCCGGATCACCTAGTGCCAATCGCAAGTCCGAGCCCGACGTGTCAGCGTCTTAAGGGTCTCCGACTTATCTAGGTCTTCCTTTCTGAGCGTGCTTCCCCTTGGTCCGCCGGCCTCCGTAGAGGGGTCCTATTACTAGGACCAACCAACCTACAGCTGATCTCAGAAGGGTATGGGTGGATTCGGTATACCCCTAATAGCTTCCGCTACTGGGATAACCTCTTGGAGTATTTCGCCGAAAACGTCCCGTCACTTTCGGCCCATAGTTAGGAAGCCTAACTTTGAAGCCTACTATCTCAATGCGCCTCCGACGGATTTCCTCCGTTCCACTTCCCAGATGTCGCCAAAGGTCCCCTCTCATATATCCTGCGAACAGCATGCGGTCGGACGGACGGCGGCGACGTATATGGTGTTATGAAGTGGGCTTCATTGATGTGACATTTTAGTTATGGGACGCAACTCTCGAAATCTCGCTAATGACGTGCGGGCCCCATAAGGGGGCCGGAGGGGGGTGTTGGCACTCCGGTAAATTGAGGGTCTGTGCGCAGTTACCCTACCGTGGGTCTGTGCACATGTCTCGGATTTCCATATGCCTAACATGAGCTCCCTCCTTCCAGGCTTCGCCTCGAATGCCTTTATAACCTATTTTTATAATTTCTTCTAAATACATTTTAAGACTCAGTGTGGTTAGGATAAAAAACCTTCCGCGTTTACTTGGCCACGGTAGGAAAACCTTTTCCTCACTATCTTGCTTCTGCCCTTCCTGGCATGTCCGGATTTTCATTATGAAAATTCTCCACAACTGCCTCCGCATTTTCTATACCGGTGGCAGGCTCCCATGTGTTCTCATCTTCCGAACACCCTTGCCACTTAACGAAGTACCACAGTTCCCGCTTCTCTTGATAGCGGCCGCGTACTCGTTTCCTGTAAGAACGAATTTCGCTTCTTACGATATTTTCAACCTCCCATTGCAGATCGCCGTCTATATCCTCCGGCTCTCTAGGGGGTTGTTGGCGATTGTCATGAACTGACTCGCGGTAGGGTTCCAATAGTGCAACATGGAATACGGGATGAATGTTCCACCGATCGGATATGTTGAGTTTGAAGGCTCTGGATCCGCGTCTTTCCATAATTTGGAAGGGGCCGTATAGCGTTGGACTTAGCTTTTTAGATTTCCATCGGGTGCGGATGTTTTTGGCGTTTAACATTACTTCGTCCCCGATCTTGAAGTCCGGCTGTTGTCGAGCTTTCCGGTCATAATATTTCGACATCCCTTCTCGTGTCTTTTCTAGTGACCCTCTCGCTTGTTCATGTATCGTTTTAATCCAGTTTGCATACAATGTTGCTCCTGGATTTTGAGCTTCGCGCTCCTTCATCCATTCTGTCTATGGGTGGAATCCGTAGTTCGCATAGAATGGCGACATCCCGTGAGCATTGGTTGCGGAGTTGTTATAGGCATGTTCAGCTAGCGGTAGTAGCTGATACCAATCATCCTGATCGTAATTGACAAAACTTTGTAGGTAACCTTCCAGCACTTGGTTGGTACATTCGGTTTGTCCGTCAGTCTGAGGGTGGTATGCTGTTGACATTCTTCGCTTAATTTCCAGCGCCTTGCAGAGGGATTTCCAAAATTCTCCTGCAAACTTTGAGTCCATGTCGGAGACGATTTCGGTTGGCAGGCTGTGCAGCCTCCATACTTCTTTCAGGAATGCGTTTGCGACATTCTTGGCCGTAGCCGAGGTCTGAAGCCCGATGAAATGTGCCATCTTCGTGAATCGATCGCCCACTACCATTATCTGAGTGCATCCTTGCGACTCTGGTAGTTGGGTAATGAAGTCCACTGAGATGGTTGCCCATGCCGCGTAGGGTATTTGCAATGGTTGCAGTAATCCGTACTTAGTGTGTCTAGGCAATTTGTTATATTGGCATTCATCGCAGGATCGTACGTAGTCGTTGACCCATGCCGCAAGTCCTTTCCAGTAGAAGTCTCTCATAATTATTTCCAAAGTTTTTTCTTGACCTAAATGTCCTGCAATTTTTGCATCATGATATCCTTCTGCAATCTTGGTATATAGAGCCTGACTATTTGGTACAAATAGTCGTTGCTTATAATATAGTAGATCGTCGGTTAAGGTCCAGTCTTTGGGAAAATCCTTTCCTTTGTCTTGTAACCTATTTAGTTTTTCTCTCCTTTGCCTCCATTCTGCTTCTGTTTCGATAGCTGCCTGTATCTCGCTTAGGAATTCAGGATTGAACTGCTTCATACACTTTTGCAGGATAATAGCATTTGACATTAGAACCTTTTTGGGTACTTCTGAAATATGGTACCAATGTTCGTTGTCTTTTGCCGATGCCTGTAGGTAGCTGATACTAGGTTCCGGTTCTTTGATGATCAAGGATCTTGTCGCTATATCGTTGCTTCCAAATCCCGCGGTTCCTCGCTCCATTTCTTCCAAGTCGTCGACTTCCATCATGTCCGAGGTGTCGACCTTTTCTACCACTAACTGAGCTATGCGATCGCCCATTCTTATTTGGCAGTCCACATCTTTATGGTTAAAAAGTACGACTTTGAGTTCGCCGGTGTAATCAGCATCGATTACTCCTGCGCCGGTAGAGATTCCTCTTCGGACCGCTAATCCACTTCTTTGGGCAACTCTTCCATAAGTTCCTTCGGGTAGCCCCACAGCTATACCCGTCCTTGTTAATGCTTGTCCATATTTCGGGACAATGTCATCTTCTATGGCATACAGGTCATGTCCTGCCGCCATTCGTAAGCCCTTTGTTGGCAAGTATGCCTTTTTGCTCAATATCTTGACCCTAATTACGGGTTCCTTTCCACCGCTTCGAGGTTCCAAATCCAAATCCTTATCTCCATCCCAGTCTTCTCCTTCATCGCCTATCCGCGCTACTAACAATACCAAGAAATTTTCTTCCTTCAAAATTTTCTGTTCGCGATGTGTAGCTCCCTCCTTAGGACGGTACTCCGGCCGTCTGCTTAATATGTCAGGCTTTCCGCCCTTCGTGCCTGGTCGGTATACAATACGGAAATTGTATTCTACCAACTTCTGAGCCCATCGAATCTGACGGCCACTCCAGAATTTTGAGGTGAGGAAGTGTTGTAGGTTCTGATGGTTGGTAAAGACTGTGATCGGTTTCTCGGTTCCGATCAAGTAGTGTCTCTATTCTTTAAAAGCTTCTAGGATCGCAAGGAGTTCTTTATCATGAATCTCATAATTGCGCTCCGCCGAGTTTAATTTTCGGGAATAAAAAGCTACTGGATGCAATCTTTTCTCAAAGTACAGAGAAAGGATGCAGCTGAGTGCAAAATTGCTGGCATCCGTTTCTACCACTGTTTCTCTTTCTGGGAAAAAGTGGTAGAGTATGGGAGCTGTGGTGAATCGGTGCTATAGCTCTTCGAAAGCAGTGTCTTGTTCAATTCCCCATTTAAAATTCTTCGGATTTCCTTGTAATGTCTCGGTTATTGGCTTGCAAATAGCCGAGAAGTTTTTTATAAATTGTCGGTAGAAGTTAGCAAACCCCATAAAGACTTGTACTTCTCTGACCGACTTAGGTGCTTTCCAGACCATTATGGATTCCACCTTTCGGGTGCTCATAGACACCCCTTCGACCGCCACCCTATAGCCGAGGAATTCCACCTCTGTGGCATGGAAGGTCGATTTTTTTAGCGATACCGCTAACTGAAAGTCTGATAAACTTTGTAACACTTTCTTAACAGCTTCGATATGTTCCTTTTCATCCTTGGAGTAGATGAGAATATCATCAAGGTAACACCCGACTCCGACGTCCAAGTATTCCTGTAAAACTTAGTTCATCATATCTTGGAAGGTTGCCGGAGTGTTGACCAATCCAAAAGGCATAACCTTATATTCGTAGTGTCCGTATCTCGTATGAAACGCTGTTTTCCATTCATCTCCTTCTTTTATCCTAATCAGGTGGTAGCCGTCCTTAAGGTCTAACTTGGTGAAGATCTTTGCACCGGCTACTCTATCTCTGAGTTCGGACATTAGTGGAAGGGGATGTTTGTTGAGGATAGTAATCTTATTTAGATTTCGATAATCCAGAACTAGGCGTAGTCTACCATCTGGTTTAGGTACGAATAATATAGGTGCGCCTGCTGGCGATTGGCTCCATGTGATTTTCCCTTGTTTGATCATCGTCTCCAAGTATTCTCGTATAGCCTTAAGCTGTTTTTCGGATAGTGGATAGATCGGCCCCCAGGCCGGAGTTGAACCTGGGATCAGTTTGATTTCATGATCGAATGTTCGCCTTGGAGCTAATTTTTCTGCCGTCTCGGCTTCAAACAAATGTTTGTAATTCCAGTATTCTTTCGGTAATGCTTCGAGTTCCACCGTATTCTCGATGGCTCTGATTCTTCCGTTGCGGCAGGCATTAGGATCCCAAGCGACGGATTCGTCATATTCGAACATATCCGCTATTCCTTCATCTTCTTCCACACAGTTTTCGCAACATTTTTCGGAGAAAGTCCCATTTTCTGCATCTTCTATGGGAGACACTGGGTGTTCACGATGCCACCAATCAAAAGGGATTATCATTTCATAGTGACCTGCCTTAGCCACTTCACACGACACTTCGCAGATGTGACGGTTTTTTCCTATTTCCAATTTTATTGGGAGAGTGTAATATTTCCCTCCTGAAGCGGCTGACGATCCGTCAAAGCCTAAGATATCAACTGCTTTTTCGCGTTCTACCGAGGGAACGCGAAGGTCTTCAACTAGGTACTTATTTATGAGGAACACGTTGGATCCCGAGTCTAATAAGACTTTAATTTTGTATCGCTTATCGTGTATATGGAGGTAAGCGATCCCCTCCGGACAGTTGTATCGTTTTGGTTTTGGAGCGTCTAGTTCGACTTGCTTGGCGCGGATAAGACTTTCTTGGTTCTTTCGTTTAGGCATCGTTGGTATTTGGTGTAGGTAACAAGATGTTTGTTACTACGCCCGCGTAGTTTTGACCATTTAGGTCTCCTCAGACAAACTAGTAACTCGTTAGCTTTAACAATCTGGGTCTGCATACTAAACCGGCGTTTCACCAATACGCTATTGCGCACGACCAGTTTTCAGGCTGGATGCCTTCTCCCGACACACCAGACCTAGGCTCATAGCAGATTTTCGGGCGGTGATTAACCATTTTACTCCCCTGGTATGGGGTTCCCGCTTTCACCGCGTCCTTTCCCTTAGGATTTCGGTTATCCGTCTAGCTCCCTCAGAGGGGCCTTGCGCACCAAAGCGGTACATCCCTATCCCACAATCTAGCGAGAAGGCAAGATAGTACATACATATAATACGACTCAGACTCGTGTGGTAGGTGGAACGGCCCGCGTCGGTTGTCCTCCTGTCATGTATTTGTTATCAGGTAGATCTTGCATTGCTATGTCCCAACTTCTTCGATATAGTAACTTGCTTGCACACGGGTAGCAGGCAACCACCAGGTTTCTCGTTGAACTTCTTTCTTTTTGCTCTCTGGTCATGTGGGTATGTTTACTATCCTCTCTTTCGATCAAGACTCTCCATATATTGATTCTTGTGTTCGAGCTCGTAAGTCCCTCGTAGGGTTCCTTCACTTACAGCCTACTTGCGTTGATCCTGAAAGGAGAGACTTGCTTCGCGCTGCTTTGATCATTTTGAGTTTCGACTCCCGTAGTTGCACACGGACTACCCGATCCCCGTCGTGGTCGGTACCCAATACACCCCAGCCACAAGGGGTTCCCATTTCGCTTCCAGTTCCCTTTGGACACTCAATACCCAAACGCCGTCGCCGTTGGTGCCAATAAACTGACCTAGGTCAGTTCCTCGTCGTCCGCCAGTTCCCAGATCTTATTGACTCGCGCTGGATTTTGGACGGTTGCGACTCTGCGAGCTAATTTAAGCTTTACAATAGCTGATCTTGCTCGTTGAACTCTCATTTTTATCGGTCTTGAGCTGACCGTTGCCGCCGATATATGGGCATCTCCCCAACACGTTTGATAGGCGTGGTTTTTCTTTCCACCACGTGTGCAATCTCCTTCTTTCCTCCGCGTGTCTATCACACTCTGTGGGATACCGGTATGGGCCTGGGCGAAGTTTTTGTGGGTGGTCTTTGTCGCACCTCCCAACCTTTTCCTTGGCTTCTCTGGTTCCTTATCCTTTTTCACTTACATGGTGGGGCTCCACCTCCCTTGACATAAGGTTTAGTATCCCTTTGTCGTTTTGGTTTAGGGTCCCGTCGGTCTTCTCTTTTGACTTCTTGTACTATTTTGGGCTTCGAGGGTTGGTCTCGCCTAATCCTTTTTCTGGCTAGCAGTGCTTCTTCTGACCGTCCGCATAGCCTTAGTGCCTCCTCCCATTCTTGATCCGTCGTATACTGCAGGGCCGNTTTAGAGTCCCGTCGGTCTTCTCTTTTGACTTCTTGGACTATTTTGGGCTTCGACGGTTGGTCTCGCCCAATCCTTTTTCTGGCTAGCAGTGCTTCTTCTGACCGTCCGCATAGCCTTAGTGCCTCCTCCCATTCTTGATCCGTCGTATACTGCAGGGCCGACAGTGTGCGGACAATCTGTTCCGGAAGTTTGTCTTCGACTACTTCCCTCCAGGATTCTCCTGTCATGCGTGCATGAATGTTATGATTGTTCATTAGTGTCAGATAGCGTTCAATACTTCCGTCGTACGTGACTAGTTTCATTGCTCGAAGAGCTAGTCTTGCGGCTTCTCCTGGGGTGAATCTCTTGATCATATCATGTTCAAAGCGGGTCCATGTCGCCAGCTCCGGCTGCTGGGTTTCCCCTTGAAGTCCGTCCATAGCCTTCCAGTACCATATAGTATAGGGAAGGACTATGTCTCCTTTTGTACGACTGAGCGCATATATGACACGTTCCCGGGCGTCATCCCAGATTTGCGGGTTTCTTTCGAAATAGTCCGTGCATTGCAAAATCCACACATATATATCTTGTGCGGGTCTATCCTCAAAGAATGGGGGTGGCTCTGATGGTCGCTTAATGTTTAGCGCCATCGCGTTGGCCAGTGTCTCTGCCATGCCAGGCTGTCCTGGTGTTTGTCCTTGCCCGCGGCGGCTAGGACTTCCTCTTTGTCTTCCTCTCTCATCATCATCATCATCGTCGTTACTAGGATCCCCTGGGTTACCTCCTTGGGCACCTGAAGGGGATGCATCAGCGGCTTCTCTTCCTTTCCCCTTTTCCCTGCGTGTAGGTGGAATGTAGTACTCCTGGTCGTCCGTTTCTTGGACTGCGGGTAGGGGTGCGGGTCTCGCAGCTTCGGGACTTGGTGCGGTGGCCAACACTCTGTTTATCGACTGTGTCAATACTTCTAGAGTATCGTTGGTCTTATTATTTTGCCGCTGCTGCTGGTCCTGATATCGGCGGATTTCCGCCTGTTGGGTAGTCTGATCTAGACGTATTTGTCCTAGGGTATGGTTGATCTCTCTTTCACGCGTAGTGCATTGGGCGTGGAATTCCGTGAATTCCGCCCGCAGACTGAGGACCATTTGTTCCAAAGTCTGATCTCGGGCTAACGCTGCTTGGGTTTCTTGCCCGAGGGTTCCATGTAACCTCGTGGTTACCTCTTCATGTTCCTGTTGACGCCTTTCTTGGGCATCTATCTTTTTTGCCACTTCCCGGGGCATTTCCTCTTGAATCCCTTTGACCTCCGCTTCCACCCCTGCCAGCTGCATTAACAAGAGCCCAATTTCGCTGTCATGGACATCTTGTCCTTCTGCGATTTGTTGCTGTACCTTAATTAGCTTTAAGGTATTGTCCTGGGTTGTCCCCTTCAAATGTTTGAAGGCGATGTTGGCTTGGTCGAGCGAGGTGTCTATATCCTGCCTTATTCGACCCAAGCTTATCCCAAGACGGGCAGCCAATCTGGCCAGGTTTGCGGCGTGGTCTCCTCCTAGTTTAGGAGTAGAGGCCCTTGATATCCTATGAGCGCTGGCGGCACTTGAGCACCGGTGAAAAGGTATATTGCCTCTCCGAAATGTGCGTTCATGAGGTGTCGATGGAGAGGGACTCCATATAGCCGAATCCTCGGTTGTTTCCGTCGTATCTGGGCGGGTGTCCATTGGTTCTCCCGCCGTTATTCTCTTTCTTGGGTCCTGAGGTATCTCAGCCATTGTGATGCTTTCCAGGTATGCTAATTGTTCTAATAGCCCTGGATGAGTGATTACTGGTACTTCGTACCAGAGTTCTCGATATCCTCTAAAAGGTTTGAGGAATCGTATGTAATGTATCCAACGCTTGAGACACTCTAGAGGGGTAGGTATAAAAGGATTCGGTTGGTCCGACTCTGGACTCAAAACCTGAATCTCCTTTTTCTCGAGGTTTAGGATGTACTTATAGTACATATAAAAGTGTGCTTGGGCCCAGGCCGAGGGGATGTCTGATCCTCGGAGGACTGTGCCTGGGGTTTCCTTTTTCTTTTCTTCGGTCTTTTAAAGAGCACTGGGTGCTCCAGTCGACGAAACTTTCCAACTCGGTCGAATTCCACTCAAAATCCGAACCATGCCAGGTACGATATATGCTATTGAATTGATCCCTCGTTGGGATCCCAAAAGGTTTTGTGAACCACAAGGGTTCTTGCATATATTCTTCTTCGATTCCGAATAGCTCACTATCGAAGACTTCTTCGAATGTTTGAATATAGATAGGATTGTGACGTGCTTCGAAAATGTAATCGAAGTCTGAGGTGAGGGTGGAGTTTGAAGTGAACTCGTAGTTCATATAGTGAGCCTTGGTAACAGGAGAACTATCAATATACTGTTAGGCGATGCCAAACTCAAGTATATAACCGAGGGACGTAGGCCAAAATCTTTGTTCGGAGAATCTGTCGAGGAAGGCTTGTTTCGATAAAATAAATGTTAGGTAAAGATTTATGAGGTAAACAATTTTATATTGACAAGATCTCTTCTCCGTTGCTTGATGATGTCTGTAAAGCTCGGGAGGTACTTCGATATTTATATCCCGTGTCTGAGTGTTTGCGGACTACCTCTAACTACTATGCCTCCGAAGTACCACTCTGGTTTTAATACGCAAACGTCCAGAATCTCATAAGTGCGAACACTGTTTGACCCTGAAACTTGTCACACCCTTTCGCGGACTCGGAATAGTATTCCTCCGTCGAGATGACTGCGCCATTTGTTATGCCAAACAGCCGTCTCCAACTTAGATGTCCGCATAGACTTTTATATGACTTTTAGTCTGGTTGACTATCGTCCAGTCATCTCTTCGGTCATGAAGTGATCAGGTTCTTGCCAGATCACCTAGTGCCAATTGCAAGTCCGAGCCCGACGTGTCAGCATCTTAAGGGTCTCCGACTTATCTAGGTCTTCCTTTCTGAGCGTGCTTCCCCTTGGTCCGCCGGCCTCCGTAGAGGGGTCCTATTTCTAGGACCAACCAACCTACAGCTGATCTCAGAAGGGTATGGGTGGATTCGGTATACCCCTAATAGCTTTCACTATTGGGATATCCTCCTAGAGTATTTCTCCGAAAATGTCCCGTCACCTTCGGCCTATAGTTTAGGAAGCCCAATTTTGAAGCCTACTATCTCAATGCGCCTCCCACGGATTTCCTCCGTTCCACTTCTCAGATGTTGCCAAAGGTCCTCTCTTATATATCCTGCGAACAGCATGCGGTTGGACAGACGGCGGCGACGTATATGGTGTTATGAAGTGGGCTTCATTGATGTGACATTTTAGTTATGGGACGCAACTCTCGAAATCTCGCTAATGACGTGCGGGCCCCATAAGGGGGCCGGAGGGGGGTGTTGGCACTCTGGTAAATTGAGGGTCTGTGCGCAGTTACCCTACCGTGGGTCTGTGCACATGTCTCGGATTTCCATATGCCTAATAGTTGGTAGACCAAGGGGAAGCATGCTCGAAAAGGAAAACTTAGATAAGTCGAAGACTCTTAAGACATTGATATGTTGGGCTTCAACTTGCAATTGGCACTTGGTGGCCCAGCATGAACTTGATCACTTCATGACCGAAGAGACTACTGGAACTGTTAGGAGGACACCAATCTCTAGTATAACTGAGGGACTTAGACTACAATCTTTGTTCAGAGAATCTGTGGAGCAAGGCTCGTCTCAATAAAATAAGTAAAGCAAAGATTTGTAAGGTAAAACAATTTAATCTTGATAAGATCTCTTCTCCGTTGCTTGATAATATCTGTAAAGCTTGGGAGATATCTCGATATTTATATCCCGCGTCCGAGTGTTCATGGACTACTTCTAACTACAATATATTAGGCATATGGAAATCCGAGACATGGGCACAGACCCACTGTAGGGTAACTGCGCACAGACCCTCGATTTACCGGAGTGCCAACACCCCCCTCCGACCCCCATATGGGGCTCGCATGTCATTAGCGAGATTTCGAGAGTTGCGTCCCATAACTAAAATGTCACATCAATGAAGCGCACTTCATAAACACCATATACTTCACCGCTGTCTGTCGGACCGCATGCTGTTCGCAGGATATATGAGAGGGGACCTTAGGCGACATCTGGGAAGTGGAATAGAGGAAATCCATCAGAGTCGCATTGAGATAGTAGGCTTCGAAGTTAGGCATCCTAAGCTACAGGCCGAAAGTGACGGGACGTTTTCGGCGAAAGACTCTAAGAGGATATGCCAGTAGTGAAAGCTATCAAGGGTATACTGAATCCACCTATACCCTTCTGAGATTAGCTGTAGGTTGGTTGGTCCTAGTAATAGGACCCCTCTATGGAGGCCGGCGGACCAAGAGGAAGCATGCTCAGAATGGAAGACCTAGATAAGTCGGAGTCCCTTAAGACATTGACACGTTGGGCTCGGACTTGCGATTGGCACTAGACGATCTGGCATGAACCTGATCACTTCATGACTGAAGAGACTACTGGAATGATAGTCAACAAGACTAAAGTAATATAATAGTCTATACGGATATCTAAGTTGGAGGCCGCTGTTTGGTATACCAAATAGTGCAGTTATCTCAATGGAGGAATAGTATTCCGTGTCCACAAAAGGGTGTGATAAGTTTCAGGGTCAAACGGTGTTCGCACTTATAAGATTCTAGACATTCGCGTATTAAAACCAGAGTGGTACTTCGGAGGCATAGTAGTTAGAAGTAGTCCGCGAACACTCAGACGTGGGATATAAATATCAAAGTGCCTCCCGAGCTTTACAGACATCATCAAGCAATGGAGAAGAGATCTTATCAATATAATATTGTTTCACACTTTAAATCTTTACCTTACCAATTTTATTGAGATGAGCCTTCCTCGACAGATTCTCCAATCGAAGATTTTTTAGCCTACGTCCCTCAGTTATATACTTGAGTTTAGTGTCCGCCTAACACTATACCTCTAAGGTACCACTCTGATTTTAATATGCAAATGTCAAGAATCTTATAAGTGCAAACACCGTTTGACCCTGAAACTTATCACACCCTTTCATGGTTTCAGAATAGTATTCCTCTGTTAAGATGACTGCGCTATTTGTTATACCAAACAGTGGCCTTCAACTTAGTTGTTGTTACAATCCCTATCCCATATCAGTTCTCAGCAACGGGTAGACAATACTTCTCTCTTCTTTTCTTGACGATAGCTCTTAGGCCTATGCCTATGATAAGGTGGGAGGGACTCTCGTATCTCTAGTCCTTATTGCCTATTGTATTCTTTCTCCAACTCCACTCGTATAGTAGAGTACTCGTCTCGTAGGTAATAATTCGTAAAGAGTGTAAAGGTTTTATATTCGTAAAAGCATAAAGTAATAAGTAAGGAAATAACTTAGAATGAAGCATGAAGAGCCTATCTACTCAGTCCTAATGACCTCCTCTTATAGTTGCCCTTCACACCCTTGTGACTCACTCCTCAAGTCACACACCACATATGACTCACAACTGTGAGTCATATCAAAACATCATAAACCAGTCATATGACCAAAGTGGTCACATGTGCAAAACCCATGACCTCTAAATGAGGTCATGTGCGAAACATAACATATCATCATAACCATATCATATGACCAAAGTGGTCATATGTGCAAAACCCATGACCTCTAATGAGGTCATGTGCGAAATATAACATACCTATAACTTATAACTATAAGTCATGTGAAAACCTCCTTCTCGCTAACCCACATTCGTGACATTAGCTCCTCCCTCCCTAAGCTCGAGTCCCTGCGAGCTTAGAACCTTTCATCATGGAGGCAGTCTGCGAACCTCCTGAAGGGTTTAGAGTTGTCGGTCGCTTTCCGACAGTGTCTGTGCACCTCATCAATAACGGCTTTCTGCTTGAGCTGTTCCTTCTGCAAGGCTTCTTCTCCTTCCACTATCCGCTATTTGCAGAAGGCCTGGACTATGTCCATCCCCCTCCTAGCTCCGTGGATTGTCTGCTAGAATTTCTTTCTCTCGTCCTGCAGGTGGAAGATCGTTTCTTGTTGCCATTTCGTTTCCTCCTCGTGCCAATCGACTGATCACCGCAATTGCTCAACTATTAGGTGTAGTTCTTCCTTAGGCACAAAAGCTTTTGTATCCCCCCCCTTCCTAGGTTCCGCCCTCGGAACCTCTTGGGCTGCCTGTTTGGCTTCCCATTGTTGTCTGCAGTGATGTAGGCAGTATTTGTACATGCAGTTCTGCCAGGAGATTTGGTGGTTTGAGGGGCCGGTAGGCGCAGGTTGTGGTTGTGTTGCCCATTTGGCCTAAATTGGGATAGTTGGTGGCGATTGCTTCATTGTTTTCCATCTAGGTGCACTGGGTACTCATCATCCATGCATGCTGTCCAGTGATAGACAGCATGGTTTCTTTTGTTGTCATTGACCACCTTAGCCCACTGGGCCTTGATGGTCCTCTACTCTTCCTTCTTCTTGATTCTGACTTCTTCTTCGGCCGCAGCCCACTTGGCTGCATTGGGTGGAGGGCTCGCAGGGCTACCCATGAGCTCGTAATCGTCTGGAGCGTCCTTGATACTCGGCTGACGGCTTCTGTGGGTAACGTTGGTGGAAGAGGATAAGGGCATCTTGAGTGTTTGCGAAATTGGTAGCTGGGTACCACTCTTGATCGTATTCAGGGGAGTAACTGGTCCACTTAGCATGGTATTGGAGGTTACTGTAATATAAGTGGGAGTCGATTATTTCGTCGAGTTCGTATTTGGGTTCTCGGTCTAGTTTGATAAGTGGCGGAGGTGTAATTATTTGTAAAGGAAGCTTGTTGTTCTGATAGAGTTCCAAAAGCAAGATGTGGAATGTATTGTGTATCTTCATGGATGCGGGAAGATCGAGATTATATGCTCGTTTCCCTATCCTTTTCAATATCTCGAATGGTCCTATTTTCTCGTAATCCAATTTCTTGGATAGTCGTATCGTCAGTATATTTCTTGGTAGTAACCACACCTTGTCTCCTTGTTGTAGGTGTAGATCAGGCTTTCTGTGTAAATTGTAGTTTTCTTTTTGTCGTAGTTGTGCTGTCATCATCTCGGCTCATAGGGTATTATGTAATTGATTCATATCTTCTTTCTCCATTATCAGTCCTTTGGTCGTATGACCTAGGGCCTGATATTCTGGGTCGAGGCCATAGTTTGCATAAAAGAGGGTCATCTGAATCATTTCTTACTTTCTATTGTTGTATGCAAATACTGCTATCGGCAATAACTCGTCTTAGCTGTCCTGCTGATAGTTGATATAGGCTCATTGATATTGTTCCAATATGCCATTCGTTCATTCAGTCTGTCTATCCGTCTGTGGGTTGAAGGCCATAGAAAGTTTCCTTTTGATTCTGTATTCTTCCATTATTTCCTTCCATATTCCTGACGTGAATATGGATCCTCGATCGGTAATAATGTCTTTTGATAGACCATATAGTCGAAAGCTTCCCTTGATGAATGTTGTTGCGAACTGCTGTGCCCTCATATCCATTCGTGCTGATATAAAATGACTTATTTTCGTCAGGTGATCCACCACGACCAAGATTGAGTCATATCTGTGGGCTTTAGGTAAATCCATTATGAAATCCATAGATATAGATGTCCATGGTTTTTCTGGTACTTCATTGGGCATTAACAGCCTTTATGGTGCATGTCTCACCACCTTCATCCACTGGCATATGTCGCAGTTTTTGACATATCATTTGACTGATTCCCTCAGTTCCAGCCAGTAGTATTTCCGCATGATCAGCTTCGTTGTTTTAGCCATTCCTCTGTGTCCTACCAGTTTGTCATCGTGGTATTTCTTGATAAGGTTTGTCCTTATCTTTTCGTCTTCTAATATCCATATCTTTCCGTCGTACCAAAGGTAGTGGTCTTTCTATTCACATAGGCCTGTTACGATCCCTAACCAGTATTAGTTCTCAGCAATGGGTAGACAATACTTCTCTTTTTCTTTCTTTCTTGACGATAGCTCTTAGGCCAATGCCGATGATAAGGTAGAAGAGACTCTCGTGTATCTAGTCCTTATTACCTATTTTACTCTTTCTCTAACTCTATACGCATAGTAGAGTTCTTGTCTCGTAGGTAATAATTCGTAAAGAGCATAAAGGTTTTATATTTGTAAAAGCATAAAGTAATAAGTAGGAGAATAACTTAGAATGAAGCGTGAAGAGCCTATCCCCTTGGCCTTTTTTTCTTTTTCTTTTTCTTTTTTCTTTTTTTATCTTCATATATTCTTTGTTTACGGTACAAGAACTTGCATGCAGCGCTAGCTATGGCATAAAGAAAAACCTTAATCTCAAAAACCCGCAACCACAAAAGAAATAATCGCACCAAGCTATAAAATCCTCCTAGTGGTGTCCTATAGCCGACACAAAATCCCAAGGGACTAAAGCAGCAAAATACAAAACTCATAACGGAAAATAAATCCAACCGGCTATCAAAGAAGAAAAAACTAAAGCAACTGCTGGTCGGAGTGAAGCGGGAGGTGAGCACCCATGTTTAGGGTGCGAAACTATAAATCGGGAGACCCTCATCAACGGAAGCAGGAGCGAGTGGGGGGTCCCAGCATGCAGGTGGCATGCCAGGAGGGAAGCCAGTGGCGGTCACGTTCAGGTATCTCGCCAGGGAGTGGAGGGAGTCTCTGTTGGTCCATAGAGGGCTATCTCTGCCGACGTCCGTGAGCCCCCGGAAGTGGCGCTCACGAGGCTGCTTGCGAGACACGCAGTATAGGATCGCATGAGCGAAATCCTCCTCTTCCTCCTCACAATAAGGACAGAGGGGGGAGGGGCTGTTAGTGAACCAGGAGGGGTGGGCAGCGAGGTAGCTCTTGCCCGAGTGTATCTGATGGATCCTGCCCACTATGAATCTCCCCAAGCCCATGAAAGGATGGGGTCTAAGGGATGCGGCATAAGAGTAGTAGGGCAGGGGGGGGGAACTGTGTGGACCAGTCCCTAAGGAGAGCATTTCGCAGTCTCAGCTTGACTGATTGGTAAGACGGGGTCCCCGCCACTAAAGGAAGCAGGTTGGGAGGAAGGAGGTCGGGGGAGGCCACTGGAACTGAGCTTGAGGGATTAATGAATTGGATGGTCCAGTGGGCAATTGCGTCCAACCAAAGATGTTTCCGTATGGGGGGGCAGGGGGGAGCGGTTTTGCAGAGAAGCGGGGCGTAGACGGACGTCAGCCCCCTGCCTATCCCCTCGGCTCTAGTGGCCTCCTGATAGAGTTGCTCTTCACGCCAGTGTAACTCATACCTCAAATCATGAGCCACATAGGAGTCACAAGTGTCACTCATACTAAAACATCATAAACTAGTCATATGACCAAAGTGGTCACATGCGCGAAACCTATGACCTCTAAATGAGGTCCTGTGCGAAACATAACATATCATCATAACCAAGTCATATGACCAAAGTGGTCACATGCACGAAACCCATGACCTCTAAATGAGGTCATGTGCAAAACATAACATACCTATGACTCATAACTATGAGTCATGTGAAAACCTCTTCCTTGCTAAGCCACATTCGTGACATTAGCTCTTCCCTCTCTAAGATCGAGTCCCTTCAAGTTTAGAATCTCCCATCGCGAAGGTGGTCCGTGAACTTCCTGAAGCATTTGGAGCTGTCAGGCACTTCCCGGCAGTATCCTCATACTTCATTGATGATGGCTCTTCGTTTGAGCTATTCCTTCCATAAGGCTTCGTCTTTCTCCGTTGTTTTCTCATTACAGGAAGCCCAAATGATATCCATTCTTCTTCTCGCTCCATCGATCATTTGTGGGTCTTTCCTTTTCTCATCCTCCAGGCAGCCAATCGTTTCTTGTTATCATTTCGTTTCTTGTTATCGTTTCGTTTCTTCCTTATGCTGATCAATTGAACGCCTTAATTACTCAACTATTAGGTGTAGTTCTTCCTTAGACACAAAAGCTTTTGTATCTCCCTTCTTCCTAGGTTCCGTCCTCAGAACCTCTTGGGTTGCCTGCTTGGCTTCCCATTGTTGTCTGCAGTGATAAGGACAGTACCTGCACATGCAGTTCTGCCAAGAGATCTTGTGGTATGAGGGGCCAGTTGGCGGAGGTTGTGGTTGTGTTGCCCACTCGGCCTGAATCGGGATGGTCGGTAGCGCCTGCTTTGTCGCCGACTTCTTGCTTGGGAAGAAGTTGCTTCTTTGTTTTCCATCTAAGTGCATAGGGCACCCGTCGTCTGTGCATGCCGTCCAGTGATAGACGGCACGGTATCTTTCCACATCATTGACTACCTTAGCCCATTCGGCCACGATGGTCTTCACCTCTTCCTCCTTCTTGATTCTGATTTCTTCTTCTGCTGCAGCCCATTTGGCTGCATCGGGTGGAGGGCTAGTGGTGCTACCTACAAGTTCGAAGTCTTCCGGAGCATCCTTGACGCTCGGCTAATGGCTTCTGTAGGTAGCGTTGGTGGAAGAAGATGAGGGCCTCTTGAGAGTTTGCAAAGTTAGTAGCTAGGTACCACCCTTGATCGTGTTCGGCTGCATAACCGGTCCACTTGACACAGTATTGAAGGGTACCATAGTGTAAGCGGCAGTCGCTTATTTCGTCGAGTTCGTGTTCAGTTTCTCCATCCAATTCGGTAGGTGGAGGAGGTGTAATTGTTTGCGAAGAAAGCTTGTTATCTGGATAGAGTTCCAAAAGCGAGATCTGGAATGTGTTGTGTATCTTCATAGACGGGGGAAGATTGAGTTTATATGCTTCTCTCCCAATCCTTTCCAATATCTCGAATTGCCCTCTTTTCTTATTGTCCAATTTCTTAGATGGTCTCGTCGTCCGTATATTCCGTGGTAGTAACCACACCTTATCTCCTTGTTGTAGGTGTGGATCGCGATTTTGGTGTTGATCGGTTAGGTGGATGTTAGGCATATGGAAATCCGAGACATGTGCACAGACCCACGGTAGGGTAACTGCGCACAGACCCTCAATTTACCGGAGTGCCAACACCCCCCTCCGGCCCCCTTATGGGGCCCGCACGTCATTAGCGAGATTTCGAGAGTTGCGTCCCATAACTAAAATGTCACATCAATGAAGCCCACTTCATAACACCATATACGTCGCCGCCGTCCGTCCGACCGCATGCTGTTCGCAGGATATATGAGAGGGGACCTTTGGCGACATCTGGGAAGTGGAACGGAGGAAATCCGTCGGAGGCGCATTGAGATAGTAGGCTTCGAGGTTAGGCTTCCAAACTATGGGCCGAAAGTGACGGGACGTTTTCGGCGAAATACTCCAAGAGGTTATCCCAGTAGCGGAAGCTATTAGGGGTATACCGAATCCACCCATACCCTTCTGAGATCAGCTGTAGGTTGGTGGGTCCTAGTAATAGGACCCCTCTATGGAGGCCAGCAGACCAAGAGGAAGCATGCTCAGAAAGGAAGACCTAGATAAGGCGGAGACCTTTAAGACGTTGACAAGTCGGGCTCGGACTTGCAATTAGCACTAGGTGATGTGGCATGAACCTGATCACTTCAAGACCGAAGAGACTACTGGGACGACAGTCAACAAGACTAAAGTAATATAATAGTCTATGCGGACATCTAAGTTAGAGGCCGCTGTTTGGTATAACAAATAGCGCAGTCATCTCAACGGAGGAATACTATTCCGAGTCCGCGAAAGGGTGTGATAAGTTTTCAGGGTCAAACGGTGTTCGCACTTATAAGATTCTGGACGTTTGCGTATTAAAACCAGAGTGGTACTTCGGAGGCATAGTAGTTAGAAGTAGTCCGCGAACACTCAGACGCGGGATATAAATATCGAAGTGCCTCCCGAGCTTTACAGACATCATCAAGCAACGGAGAAGAGATCTTATCAATATTAAGTTATTTTACCTCATAAATCTTTACCTTACTTTTAATTTATCGAGACGAGCCTTCCTCGACAGATTCTCCGAACAAAGATTTTGGCCTACGTCTCTCAGTTATGTACTTGAGTTTGGTGTCCGCCTAACAGTATATTGATAGTTCTCCTGTTACCAAGGCTCACTATATGAACTACGAGTTCACTTCAAACCCCACCCTCACCTCAGACTTCGATTACATTTTCGAAGCACCTCACTGTCCAATCTATATTCATTCCTTCGAAGAAATATTCGAAACCGAGCTGTACGAAATCGAAGAAGAATATACGCAGGAACCCTAGTGGTTCACAGTACCTTTCCGGATCCCAACGAGGGATCAATTCAATAGCATATATCGTACCTGGCATGGTTCGGATTTTGAGTGGAATTCGACCGAGTTGGAAAATTTCATCGCCTGAAGCACCCAGTGCTCTTTGAAGACGGAAAATAAGAAAGAGAAAAACCCTGGCACAGTCATCCGGGGGCCAGACATCCCCTCGGCCTGGGCCTAATACACACTTATATGTACTATAAGTACATCCTAAACCTGGAGAAACAGGAGATTCAGGTTTTAAGTCCAGAGTCGGACCAACCGAACCCTTTTGTACCTACACCCCGAGAGTGTCTCCAACGTTGGATACCTTACATACGATTCCTTAAACCTTTTCAAGGATATCAAGAACTCTGGTACGAAGTACCAGTGATCACTCATCCAGGGCTACTAGAGCAACTAGCCTATCTGGAAAGTATCACAATGGCAGAGATACCTCAGGATCCGAGAAAAAGAATAACGGCGGGTGAACCCATGGATACCCGACCCGACACCATGGATAAAGCTGATGATTCCGCTATTCATAGTCCCTTCCCTTCAACACCTCAGGACCCTGCATTCCGGAGAGGAATGTTACCCCCTCACCGATCCTCTAGCGTCGCAAGCATGCATAGGATATCAAGGGCCTCTACTCCCAAACAAGGAGAAGACCACGCTGCAAACCTGGCCAGATTGGCTGCCCGTCTTGGGATAACCTTGGGTCGAATAAGGCAGGATATAGACACCTCGCTCGACCAAGCCAATATCGCCTTCAAACATTTGAAGGGAGCTACCCAAGACAATACCTTAAAATTAATTAAGGTTCAACTGCAAATCGCCGATGGACAAGATGTCCACGACAATGACATTGCAATCCTGTTGATGCAGCTGGCAGGCGTCGAAAGCGAGGGCAAGGGAATACAAGAAGAGATGTTGCGAGAAGTCGCAAAGAAGATTGACGCTCAGGAACGGCGCCAACAGGAACATGAAGAGGTAACCACGAGGTTACATGGAACCCTCGGGGAAGAAAGCCAAGCGGCATTAGCCCGAGACCAGACTCTGGAACAAATGGTCCTCAGTTTGAGAGCGGAATTCATAGAATTCCGCCCGCAAAGTGTCACTCGTGAAAGGGAGGTCAACCGTACCCTAGGGCAAATGCGTTTAGATCAGACTACCCGCCGATCTCAGGACCAGCAGCAACAGCAAAATGACGAGACTAACAATACCTTGAAGGTATTGACACAGTCAATAAACAGAATGTTGGCTGCCGCACCAAGTCTGGAAGCTGCTGGACCGGCTCCTTTACCCGCAGTCCCAGAAACAGACGACGGGGAGTATTACGCTCCACCTACACGTAGGGAAAAGGGAAAAGGCAGAGAAGCTGCTGATGCATCCCCCTCAAGTGCCCAAGGAGGCAACCCAGGGGATCCTAGTGACGATGACGATGATGATGATGATGAGAGAGGAAGACGAAGAGGAAGTCCTAGCCGCCGCGGGCAAGGACAAACACCAGGACAGCCTGGCATGGCAGAGACACTGGCCAATGCGATGGCGCTAAACATTAAGCGACCGTCAGAGCCACCCCCATTCTTTGAGGATAGACCCGCATACGATATATATGTGTGGATTTTGCAATGCACAGACTATTTCGAAAGAAATCCGCGCATCTGGGATGACGCCGGGGAACGTGTCATATATGCGCTCAGTCCCACAAAAGGAGACATAGTTCTTCCCTATACTATATGGTACCGGAAGGCTATGGACGGACTTCAAGGGGAAACCCAGCAACCAGAGCTGGCGACATGGACCCGCTTTGAACATGATATGATCAAGAGATTCGCCCCAGGAGAAGCCGCAAGACTAGCTCTTCGAGCAATGAAACTAGTCACGTACGACGGAAGTATTGAACGCTATCTGACACTCATGTACAATCATAACATTCGTGCACGCATGACCAGCGAATCCTGGAGGGAAGTAGTCGAAGACAAACTTCCGGAACAGATTGTCCACAGGTTGTCGGCCCTACAGTATACGACAGATCAAGAATGGGAGGGGGCATTACGGCTATGCGGACGGTCAGAAGAAGCACTGCTAGCCAGAAAAAGGATTGGGTGACACCAACCGTCGAAGCCCAAAATAGTCCAACAGGTCAAAAGAGAAGACCGACGGGACTCTAAACCAAAACGATAGAGGGATACCAAACCTTATGTCAAGGGAGGTGGAGCACCACCACGAAAACGGAAAAGGGACGATGAACCGGAGAAGTCCAGGAAAGGGTTGGGAGGTGCGACAAAGACCCCCTACACAAACTTCGTCCAGGCCCACACCGGTATCCCGCAGAGTGTGATAGAGACGCGGAGGAAAGAAGGAGATTGCACACGTTGTGGCAAGAAGAACCACTCCTATCAAACGTGTTGGGGAGATGCCCATATATCGGCGGCAACAGTCAGCTCAAGACCAATAAACATGGGAATTCGACGAGCAAGATCGGCTATTATGAAGCCTAAATTGGCTCGCAGAGTCGCAACCGTCCAGAACCCAGCCCGGGTAAATAAGATCTGGGAACTGGCGGACGAGGAGGAACTGACCTAGGTCAGTTCATTGGCACCAACGGTGACGGCGATTGGGTATTCAGTGTCCTGAGGGAACTGGAATCGAAATGGGAACCCCCTTTGGCTGGGGTGTATTGGGTACCGACCACGACGGGGATCGGGTAGTCCGTGTGCAACTACGGGAGTCGAAACTCAAAAGGATCAAAGCGGCACGAAGCAAGTCTCTCCTTTCAGGATCAACGCAAGTAGGCTCGAAAGTGAAGGGACCCCACAAGTGACATCCGAGCTCGAACACAAGAATCAATATATGGAGAGTCTTCATCGAAAGAGAGGATAGTTAACTTGCCCACACGGCCTGGGAGCCAACAGTATGAAGTTCCGCGAGTCACCAGGTGGTTGCCTACTACCCGTGTGCAAGCAAGTTACTATACCGAAGAAGTTGGGACATAGCAATGCAAGATCTACCTGATAACAATACACGACAGGAGGACAACCGATGCGAGCTGTTCCACCTACCACACGAGTCTGAGTCGTATTATACGTATGTACTATCTTGCCTTCTGGCCAGAGTGTGGGATAAGGATGTACCGCTTGGGTGCGCAAGGCCCCTCGGAAGGAGCTGGATGGATAATCGAAATCCTAAGGGAAAGGACTCGGTGAATACGGGAACCCCACACCCGGGGAGTAAAATGGCTAATAACCGCCCGAAAATCTGCTATGAGCCTAAGTCTGGTGTGTTGGGAGAAGGCATCCAGCCTGAAAACTGGTCGTGCGCGATAAGCGTATTGGTGAAACGCCGCTTTAGTATGTAGACCCAGATTGTTAGAGCTAAAGAGTTACTAGTTTGTCTGAGGAGACCTCAATGGTCGAAACTACGCGGGCGTAGTAACAAACATCTTGTTACCTACACCCAATACCAACGATGCCTAAACGAAAAAACCAAGAAAGTCTTATTTGCGCCAAGCGCGTTGAAATAGGCGCTCCAAAACCTAAATGATACAACTGTCGCGAGGGGATCGCTTACCTCCATATACACGACAAGCGATACAAAATTAAAGTCTTATTAGACTCGGGATCCAACGTGTTCCTTATAAATAAGGACCTAGTTGAAGACCTTGGCATTCCCTGGGTAGAACGCAACAATGCAGTCGATATCTTAGGCTTTGACGGATCGTCAGCCGCTTCTGGAGGGAAGTGTTACACTCTCCCAATAAAATTGGAAATAGGAAAAAACCGACACATCTCTGAAGTGTCTTGTGAAGTGGCTAAAGCAGGTCACTACGGAATGATAATTCCTTTTGGTTGTTGGCATCGGGCACACCCAGTGTCTCACAAAGAAGATGCAGAAAATTGGACCTTCTCCGCAAAAGGTTGCGAAAACTGTGTGCAAGAAGATGAAGGAATAGCGGATATGTTCTAATATGACGAATCTGTCGCTTGGGATCCTAATGCCTGCCACATCGGAAGAATCGGAGCCATCGAGAATACGGTGGAACTTGAATCACTACCGAAAGAATACCGGAATTACAAACATTTGTTGGAGGCCCAGACGGCAGAAAAATTAGCTCCAAGACGAACATTCGACCATGAAATCAAATTGATTCCAGGTTCAACTCCCCCACTGGGGGCCGATATATCCACAGTCTGAAAAACAGCTTAAGGCTTTACGAGAATACTTGGAGACAATGATCAAACAAGGAAAAATCACACGGAGTCAATCACCAGCAGGCGCGCCTATATTATTCGTACCTAAACCAGATGGTAGACTACGTCTAGTTGTGGATTATAGGAATCTAAATAAGATTACTATCTTCAATAAACATCCCCTTCCGCTAATGTCCGAACTCAGAGATAGAGTAGCCGGCGCAAAGATCTTCTCCAGGTTAGACCTTAAGGACGGCTACCACCTGATTAGGATAAAAGAAGGAGATGAGTGGAATACAGCTTTCCGTACTAGATACGGGCACTACGAATATAAGGTTATGCCTTTTGGATTGGTTAACGCTCCGGCGACTTTCCAAGATATGATGAACCAAGTTCTACACGAATACTTGGACGTCGGAGTTGTGTGCTACCTTGATGATATTCTCATCTACTCAAAGGATGAAAAAGAACACATCGCAGGTGTTAAGAAAGTTTTACAAAGTCTATCAGACTTTCAGTTAGCGGTATCGTTAAAAAAAGTGGACCTTCCATGCCACAGAGGTAGAATTCCTCAGCTATATAGTAGCAGTCGATGGGGTGTCTATGAGCACTCGTAAGGTGGAATCCATAATGGTCTGGAAAGCACCTAAGTCGGTCCGAGAGGTACAACTCTTTATGGGGTTGGCTAACTTCTACCGACGATTTATAAAAAACTTCTCGGCTATGTGCAAGCCAATAACCGAGACATTACAAGGAAATCCGAAGAATTTTAAATGGGGAATTGAACAGGACACTGCTTTCGAAGCACTAAAGCACCGGTTCACCACAGCCCCCATACTCTACCACTTTTTCCCAGAAAGAGAGACGGTGGTAGAAACGGACGCTAGCGATTTTGCACTCGGCTGCGTTCTCTCTCAATACTTTGAGAAAAGATTGCATCCAGTAGCCTTCCATTCCAGAAAATTAAACTCAGCAGAGCGCAATTATCAGATTCACGATAAGGAACTCCTCGCGATCCTGGAAGCTTTTCAAGAATGGAGAGACTACTTGATTGGAACGGAAAAACCAATCACAGTCTTTACCGACCATCAAAACCTACAATACTTCCTCACCTCAAAAGTCTGGAGTGGCCGTCAAATTCGATGGGCTCAGAAATTGGTAGAATACAATTTTCGCATTGTATACCGACCAGGCACAAAGGGCGGAAAGCCTGATGCATTAAGCAAACTGCCGGAGTACCGTCCTGAGGAGGGAGGTACGCATCGCGAACAGAAAACTTTAAAACAAGAAAATTTCTTGGTATCGTTAGTAGCGAGGGTGGGCGATGAAGGAGAAGACTGGGATGGAGAAAAAGATTTGGATTTGGAACCTCGAAGAGGTGGAAAGGAATCCGTGATTAGGGTCAAGAGATTGCGCAAAAAGGCATATTTGCCAACAAAGGGCTCATGAATGGCGGCAGGACATGACCTGTATGCCATAGAAGATGACCTTGTCCCGAAATATGGACAAGCATTAATAAGGACGGGTATAGCTGTGGGGGTACCCGAAGGAACTTATGGAAGAGTTGCCCCAAGAAGTGGATTAGCGGTCCGAAGCGGAATCTCTACCGGAGCAGGAGTAATTGATGCTGATTACACCGGCGAACTCAAAGTCGTACTTTTCAACCATAAAAATGTGGACTGCCAAATAAGAATGGGTGATCGCATAGCCCAGTTAGTGGTGGAAAAGGTCAAGACCTCGGATATGATGGAAGTTGACGACTTGGAAGAAACGCAACGAGGAACTGCGGGATTCGGAAGTACCGATATAGCGACAAGATCCCTGATCGTCAAGGAACAGGAATCTAGCATCAGCTACCTACAGGCATCCGCTAAAGACAACGGACATTGGTATGATATTTCTGAAGTACCTGAAAAAGTTCTAATGTCAAATGCTATTATCTTGTAAAAAGGTATGAAGCAATTTAATCCTGAATTCCTAAGCGAGATACCGCCAGCTATCGGGACAGACGCAGCATGGAGACAACGAGGGGAAGAACTCATTAAGCTACGAGACGAAGGAAAACATTTTCCCAAAGATTGGACATTAACCGACAATCTACTATATTATAAGCAAAGACTATTTGTACCAGAAAGTCAGGCTCTATATACCAAGATTGCAGAAGGATGTCACGATGCAAAAATTGCAGGACATTTCGGTCAAGAAAAAACTTGGGAAATAATCATGAGAGACTTCTATTGGAAAGGACTTGCGGCATGGGTCAACGACTACGTACGATCCTGCGATGAATGCCAACATAACAAATCGCCTAGACACGCTAAGTATGGATTTCTGCAACTATTGTAAATACCCTACGCTGCATGGGCTTCCATCTCAGTGGACTTCATTACACAACTACCAGAGTCGCAAGGATGCATTTAGATAATGGTAGTAGTTGATCGATTCACGAAAATAGCACATTTCATCGGACTTCAGACCTCGGCTACGGCCAAGGATGTCGCAAACGCATTCCTGAAAGAAGTATGGAGGCTGCACGGCCTACCGACCGAAATCGTCTCCGACATGGACTCAAAGTTTGCAGGAGAATTCTGGGAATCCCTTTGAAAGGCGCTGGAAATTAAGCGAACAATGTCAACGGCATACCACCCTCAGACTGACGGACAAACTGAATGTACCAACCAAGTGCTGGAAGGTTACCTTCGAAGTTTTGTCAATTACGATCAGGATGATTGGTATCAGCTGCTACCGCTAGCTGAACACGCCTACAACAACTCCGCAACCAACGCTCAGCAAGTGTCACCATTCTACGCGAACTACGGATTCCATCCACAGACTGAGTGGATGAAGGAGCGCGAAGCTCAAAATCAACGAGCAACACTTTATGCAAACTGGATTAAAGCGATACATGAACAAGCGAGAGAGTCACTAGAAAAGACACGAGAAGGGATGTAGAAATATTATGACCGAAAAGCTCGACAACAGCCGGACTTCAAAAGCGGGGACAAAGTAATGTTGAACACCAAAAACATTCGTACCCGACGGAAATCTAAGAAGCTAAGTCCGAAGCTATACGGCCCCTTCCAAATTATGGAAAGACACGGATCCAGAGCATTTAAGCTCCACATATCCGATCAAGGGAACATTCATCCCGTATTCCATGTCGCCCTATTGGAACCCTACCGTGAGTCAGTTCATGACAATCGCCAACAACCCCCGGGAGAACCAGAAGATATTGACGGCGATCTGCAATGGGAGGTTGAGAAAATCGTAAGAAGCGAGATTCGTTCTTACAGGAAACGAGGACGCGGCCGCTATCAGGAGAAGCTGGAACTGTGGTACTTTGTTAAATGGCAAGGGTGTTCAGAGGATGAGAACACATCGGAGCCTGCCACCGGTATTGAAAATGCGGAGGAAGTTGTAGAGAATTTTCATAATGAAAATCCGGACATGCCAGGAAGGGCAGAACTAAGATAGTGAGGAAAAGGTTTTCCTACCGTGGCCAAGTAAACGCGGAAGGTTTTTTACCCTGACCACACTGAGTCTTAAAATGTATTTAGAAGAAATTATAAAATGGTTATAAAGGCATTCGAGGCGAAGCCTGGAAGGAGGGAGCTCATGTTAGGCATATGGAAATCCGAGACATGTGCACAGACCCACGGTAGGGTAACTGCGCACAGACCCTCAATTTACCGGAGTGCCAACACCCCCCTCCGGCCCCCTTATGGGGCCCGCACGTCATTAGCGAGATTTCGAGAGTTGCGTCCCATAACTAAAATGTCACATCAATGAAGCCCACTTCATAACACCATATACGTCGCCGCCGTCCGTCCGACCGCATGCTGTTCGCAGGATATATGAGAGGGGACCTTTGGCGACATCTGGGAAGTGGAACGGAGGAAATCCGTCGGAGGCGCATTGAGATAGTAGGCTTCAAAGTTAGGCTTCCTAACTACGGGCCGAAAGTGACGGGACGTTTTCGGCGAAATACTCCAAGAGGATATCCCAGTAGCGGAAGCTATTAGGGGTATACCGAATCCACCCATACCCTTCTGAGATCAGCTGTAGGTTGGTTGGTCCTAGTAATAGGACCCCTCTACGGAGGCTGGCGGACCAAGGAGAAGCATGCTCAGAATGGAAGACCTGGATAAGTCGGAAACCCTTAAGACGCTGACATGTCGGGTTCGGACTTGCGATTGGCACTAGCTGGCCCGGCATGAACCTGATCACTTCATGACCGATGAGATGACTGGACGATAGTCAACAGGACTAAAGTCATATAACAGTCTATGCGGACATCTAAGTTAGAGGCGGCTGCTTGGTATAACAAATAGCGCAGTCATCTTAACGGAGGAATAACTATTCCGAAGTCCGCGAAAGGGTGTGATAAGTTTCAGGGTCAAACGGTGTTCGCACTTATAAGGTTCTGGAAGTTTGCGTATTAAAACCAGGTGCTACTTCGGAGGCATAGTAGTTAGAAGTAGTCCGCGAACACTCAGACGCGGGATATAAATATCGAAGTGCCTCGCGAGCTTTACAGACATCATCAAGTAACGGAGAAGAGATCTTATCAATATTAAGTTATTTTACCTCATAAATCTTCACCTTACTTTTAATTTATCGAGACGAGCCTTCCTCGACAGATTCTCCGAACAAAGATTTTGGCCTACGTCTCTCTGTTATATACTTGAGTTTGGCGTCCGCCTAACAGTGGATGCCAAACTCACGTATATAACTGAGGGATGTAGGCCCGAAATCTTTGATCGGAGAATCTGTCGCGGAAGGCTTGTTTCGATAAAATAGGTAAAGTGATGATTTAAACCGTAGAACAATATTATATTGATAAGATCTCTTCTCTGTTGCTTGATGATGTCTGTAAAGCTCAGGGGGCACTTCGATATTTATATCCCGTGTCTGAGTGTTCATGGACTACTTCTGACTACTATGCCTCCGAAGTACCACTCTGGTGTTAATACGCAATCGTCCAGAATCTTATAAGTGTGAACACCATTTGACCCTGAAACTTATCACACCCTTTTGTGGACACGGAATAGTATTCCTCTGTTGAGATGACTGCGCTATTTGTTATACCACACAGCGGCCCTCAACTAAGATGTCCGCATAGACTATTATATTACTTTAGTCTTGTTGACTATCGTTCCAGTAGTCTCCTCGGTCATGAAGTGATCAGGTTCATGCCTGATCACCTAGTACCAATTGCAAGTCTGAGCCCAACGTGTCAACATCTTAAGGGGCTCTGGCTTACCTAGGTCTTCCATTCTGAGCATGCTTCCCCTTGGTCCGCCGGCCTCTATAGAGGGGTCCAATTACTAGGACCAACCAACCTACAGCTGATCTCAGAAGAGTATGGGTGGATTCGGTATACTCCTAGTAGCTTCCACTACTGGGATATCCTCTTGGAGTCTTTTGCCGAAAACGTCCCGTCACATTCGGCCCGTAGCTTAGGACGTCTAGCTTCGAAGCCTACTATCTCAATGCGCCTCTGACGGAGGTCCTCCATTCCACTTCCCTGATGTCGCCAAAGGTCCCCTCTCATATACCCCGCGAACACCATGCGGTTGGACAGACGGTAGCGATGTATATGATGTTATGAAGTGGGCTTCATTGATGTGACATTTTAATTATGGGTCGCAACTCTTGAAATCTCGCTAATGACTTGCAGGCCCCATAAGGGGGCCGGAGGGGGGTGTTGGGTCCGGTAAATCGAGGGTCTGTGCGCAGTGACCCTACTGTGGGTCTTGTGCACATGTCTGGGATTTCCATATGCCTAACATAAGCCCCCTCCTACCAGGCTTCGCCTCGAATGCCATTATAACCTTTTTATAAATTTCTTCTAAGTACATTTTAAGACTCAGTGTGGTCAGGGTGAAAAACCTCCTGTGTTTACTTGGCCACGGTAGGAAAACCTTTTCCTCACTATCTTACTTCTGCCCTTCCTGGCATGTCTGGATTTTTATTATGAAAATTCTCCACAACTTCCTCCGCGTTTTCCATACCGGTAGCAGACTCCCCTGTGTTCTCATCTTCTCAATAGTCTTGCCATTTAATGAAGTACCACAGTTCTCGCTTCTCTTGATAGCGACCACGTACCTGTTTTCTGTAATAGCAAATCTCGCTTCTGTAACCGCCTCTCGGAACATGCGGTAATCGCAGGGTTGACGGGCTTTGTTCTGTACCGAAGCGGTAGCTAGCGAATCAAAGTCCGGAGGCTTTAGCCAAGGTTGTTGAATTGACTTCTTACTGTATCATGACTACTGAAGTCTCCGAGATGTTTGGTAGGTCTCAAACTAAAGATCCTTGAAGCGAACTGAAGATAGTAACTGTTCAACTAAGTATATTGAAAACTCTGTCTGCCAAAGGCTGCTCCTTCTAACAAGAAGAATAGCAGTTCTTAAATACACTTTCTAGGCTACCAGAAGCCTTGTCCTCATAACATAATGGACTCCAAAACGGTAGCCCTGAAACCAAACATAAAACATATAAAGTATCAAACCAATACTCGAAACTAAACATAAAACATATAGAGTATCAAACCGATACTCGAAACCAAACATAAAACATATAGAGTATCAAACCGATACTCAAAACCAAACATAAAACATATAGAGTATGAAACCGATACTCGTAACCAAACATAAAACATATAGAGTATCAAACCCTATACTATCAGGCTAGAGGCACACCTCGTTTCCTGAAACATTTTCAAAACTCAAACAGTATCAACTGATACATGAAAATCCTAACCAGTAACCAGTACCGGTTACAAAGGCCACTATTTGGCATAACAAATAGCGCAGTCATCTCAACGGAGGAATACTACTCCGGGTCCGTGAAAGGGTGTGATGAGTTTCAGGGTCAAACGGTGTTCGCACTTATAAGATCCTGGACGTTTGCGTATTAAAACCAGAGTGGTACTTCAGAGACATAGTAGTTAGAAGTAGTCCGCGAACACTCAGATGCGGGATATAAATATCGAAGTGCCTCCCGAGCTTTACAGATATCATCAAGCAATGGAGAAGAGATCTTATTTATATAATATTGTTTATACTTTAAATCTTTACCTTACCTATTTTATCGAGACGAGCCTTCCTCGACAGATTCTCCAATCAAAGATTTTTTGGCCTATCTCCCTCAGTTATATACTTGAGTTTGGCATCCGCCTAACAGTATATTGATAGTTCTCCTGTTACCAAAGCTCACTATATGAACTATGAGTTCACTTCAAACTCCACCCTCAGCTCAGACTTCGATTACATTTTCGAAGCACCTCACTGTCCCATTTATATTCAAACATTCGAAGAAGTCTTCGACCGCGAGTTATTCAAAATCGAAGAAGAGTTTGTCTCAGAACCCTCGTTGTTCAACATAACTTTTGGGATCCCAACGTGGGATCAATTCAATCACATATATCGCACCTGGCACAGTTCGAACTTTGAGTGGAGTTCCAGCGAGGTAGAAGACCTTATCGACTAGAGTACGCTGTACTCCCAAGACAAAAAATCAGGCACAGTCATCCGAGAATCAGACATCCCCTCGGCCTGGGCCTAACACATCCATATATGTACTACAAGTACATCTTAAACCTCGAGAAAAAGGAGATTCTGGTTTTGAGTCCTGAGTCAGACATTCCGAACCCTTTTATACCTACACCTCTAGAGTATCTCAAACGTTGGATACCTTATATACGATTCCTTAAACCTTTTAAAGGATATCGAGAACTCTGGTACGAAGTACCAGTAATTACTCATCCAGGGCTATTAGAGCAATTAGCATCCCTGGAAAGCATCACAATGGCTGAGATACCTCAAAACCCGAGAAAACGGATAACGGTGGGTGAACCCATGGACATGAGCCCTGATACGATGGATAACACCGATGATTTGGCTATATGGAGTCCCTCCCCGTCAACACCTTATGAACCCACATTTCGAAGAGGAAATATACCTTCTCACCGATCCTCCAGTGTCGCAAGTACACATAGGATATCAAGGACCTCCACACCGAAACCAGGAGGCGACCATGCCGCAAACCTAGCAAGGTTGGCTGCCCGTCTTGGGTTAACCTTGGGTCGAATAAGGCAGGATATTGATACCTCCCTTGACCAAGCCAATATCGCCTTCAAACATTTGAAGAGGGCTACCCAAGACAATATCTTGAAACTGATTAAGGTTCAACAGCAAATAGCTGAAGGACAAGATGTCCACGATAATGATATTGCAATCTTGTTGATGCAGCTAGCAGGTGTGGAAAGCAAAGTTAAGGGTATCCAAGAGGAAATGATACGGGAAGTGGCAAGGAAAATAGACGCTCAAGATAAGCATCAACAAGAACATCAAGAGGTAACCACGAGGCTAGACGGAACCCTTGGGGAAGAAAGCCAAGCGGCATTAGCCTGAGATCAGACTTTGGAACAAATGGTCGTCAGTCTATGGGCGGAATTCGTAGAATTCCGCTCCCAATGCACCACACATGAAAGGGAGGTCAATTGTACCCTAGGACAGATGCGTTTAGATCAGACTACTCGCCAGGCAGAAATCCGCCGATCTCAAGACCAGCAGCAGCAGCAAAATAACGAGACTAACAATACCCTGAAGGTATTAACACAGTCGATAAACAGAATCTTGGCTGCCGCACCAAGTCCCAAACCTGCCGGACCCGCACCCTTACCCGCAGTCCAAGAAACTGACAACGAGGAGTACTACGCGCCACCTACATGCCGGGACAAGGGAAAAAACTGGGAAACCGCTGATGCATCCCCCTCAGGTGCCCAGGGAGGTAACCCTGGAGATCCTAGTGACGATGATAACGATGATGATGAGAGAGGAAGAAGGAGAGGAAGTCCTAGCCAAAGAAGGCAAGGACAGACACCAGAACAGTCTGGTATGGCAGAGACACTTGTCAACGTGATGGCGCTGAATATTAAGCGACCATCAGAGCCACCCCCATTCTTTGAGGATAAACCCGTACAAAACAAATATGTTTGGATTCTACAATGCACTGATTTATTTCGAACGGAATCCACGAATCGGGGACGATACACGAGAACGGGTTATATATGCACTCAGTCGTACGAGAGAAGAAATAGTTCTTCCTTATACTGTTTGGTATAGGAAGGCTATGGACGGACTTCAAGGGGAAACCCAGCAACCGGAACTGGCAACATAGACCCGTTTTGAACACGACATGATCAAACGATTTGCCCCGGTCGAAGCCGAATGCCTAGCACTACGAGCGATGAAGCTAGTCGACTACGATGGTAGTATTGAATGTTACCTAACGATCATGCATAACCATAACATTCATCCACGTATGACATGACAATCCTGGAGGGAGGAAGTCAAAAATAAACTTCCAAAACAAATTGTTCGCAGATTGTCGGCTCTGCAGTATACAACGGATCAAGAATGGGAAGAGGTGCTAAGACTGTGCAGTCTGTCAGAAGAAGGACTTCTGGCAAGAGAGAAAATCAGGCGAGACAAACCGTCCAAGCCCAAGGTAGTCCAAGAGGTCAAAAGAGAAGACCGAAGGGACTCTAAACCGAAGCGACAAAGGGAGAATAAACCCTATATCAAGGGAGGTGGAGCCCCACCACGGAAACGCAAAAGAGACGACGAGCCAGAAAAGCCTTGAAAGAAGTTGGGAGGTACGCCAAAGACCACTTATGCAAACTTCGACCGCGCTCATACCGGCATTCCACAGAGTGTAATAGACACCAGAAGGAAAGAAGGAGATTGCACACATTGTACAAAGAAAAACCACACTTATCAGATGTGTTGGGGAGATGCCCATATATCGGCCGCAACCGTCAGCTCAAGACTGATAAAAATGGGAATTCGACGTGCAAGATCGGCTATTGTAAAGCCTAAATTAGCTCGCGAAGTTGCCGCCGTCCAGAACTCAGTACGAGTTAATAAAATCGGAGAACTGGCGGACGACGAGGAACTGACCTAGGTCAGTTCATTGGCACCAACGGCGATGGCAATTGGGTATTCAGTGTCCTAATGGAGCTGGAATCGAAGCGGGAACCCCCTTTGGCTGGGGTGTATTGGGTACCGACCACAACGGGGATCGGGTAGTCCGTGTGCAACTGTGGGAGTCGAAACTCAAAATGATCAAAGCGGCGCGAAGCGAGTCTCTCCTTTCAGGATCAACACAAGTAGGCTCTAAGTGAAGGGACCCCATGAGGGACTTATAAGTCTGAAAACAAGAATCAACATATCGAGAGTCTTGATCGAAAGAGAGGATAGTTAACATGCCCACATAGCCCAGGAGCCAACAGTACGAAGTTCCTCGAGTCACCTGGTGGCTGCCTGCTACCCGTGTGCAAGCAAGTTACTATACCGAAGAAGTTGGAACATAGCATTGCAAGATCTACCTGATAAACAATACCCGACAGGAGGACAACCAACGCGAGCCGTTCCACCTACCATATGAGTTTGAGTTGTATTATACGTATGTACAATCTTCCCTTCTGGCCAGAGTGGGGATAGGGATGTATCGCTTTGGTGCGCAATGCCCCTCGGAGAGAGCTGGAGAGATAGCCAATTTATTAAGGGAAAGAATTCGGCGAACACAGGAACCCCAAAACACCGGAGTAAAATGGCTAATAACTGCCTGAAAATCTGCTATGTACCTAGGTCTGGCATGTCGGGAGAAGGCATCCAGCCTGAAAACTGGTCGTGCGCAATTGCGTATCGGTGAAATGCCACTTAGTATGTAGACCCAGATTGTTAAAAAGCTAAAAAAGTATTAGTTTGTCTGAGGAGACCTCAATGGTCGAAACTACGCGGGCGTGGTAACAAACATCTTGTTACCTACACCAAAGACCAACGATGCCTAAACGAAAGAAGCAAGAAAGTCTTATCCGCGCCAAGCGCATAGAATTAGACGTTCCAAAACCAAAACGATACCACTGTCCGGAGGAGATCGCTTACCTCCAGATACATGATAAGCGATACAAAGTTAAAGTCTTATTAGACTTGGGATCCACTGTATTCCTTATAAATAAGGACCTAGTTGAAGACCTTTGTGTCCCTACATTGGAGCGTGACAATGCAGTTGATATCTTAGGCTTTGATGGATCGTCAGCTGCCTCAGGAGGGAAGTGGTACACCCTCCCTATTAAATTGGAAATAGGAGAAGACCGACATGTCTCTGAAGTGTCGTGTGAAGTGGCTAAGGCAGGACACTATGGAATGATAATTCTGTTTGGTTGGTGACATCATGAACGCCCAGTGTCTCACGTAGAAGATGCAGAAAATTGGACCTTCTCTGCAAAATGCTGGGAAAACTGTGTGGAAGAGGTTGAAGGAATAGCGAATATGTTCGAATATGAGGAATCCGTCACTTGGGATCCTAATGCCTGCCGTATCGGAAGAATCGGAGACATCGAAAATACGGTGGAACTCGAATCATTACCGAAAGAATACTAGAATTACAAACATTTGTTTGAAGCCCAGATGGCAGAAAAACTAGCCCCAAGACGAACATTCTATCACGAAATCAAGTTGATTCCAGGATCAACTCCCCCCTGGGGGCCAATATATCCGCTGTCCGAAAAACAGCTTAAGGCTTTACAAGAATACTTGGAAACGATGATCAAACAAGAGAAAATTACAGGGAGCCAATCGCCAGCAGGCGCACCCATATTATTTGTACCTAAGTCAGATGGTAGACTACGTCTAGTTGTGGATTATCGAAATCTAAATAAAATTACTATCCTCAACAAACATCCCCTTCTACTAATGTCCAAACTCAGAGATAGAGTAGCTGGCGCAAAGATCTTCACTAAGTTAGACCTTAAGGACCCCTACCACCTGATTAGGATAAAGGAAGGAGATGAATAGAAAACGGCTTTTCGTACAAGATACGGACATTACGAATATAAGTTGATGCCTTTTGGATTAGTCAACACTCCGGCAACTTTCCAAGATATAATGAACCAATTATGGAAGGAATACCTAGATATCAGAGTCGTGTGTTATCTTGACAATATTCTCATCTACTCAAAGGATGAAAAAGAACACATCGAAGCTGTCAAAAGGATTTTACAAAGTCTGTCGGATTTTCAGTTAGTGGTATAGCTAAAAAAGTCGACCTTCCCTGCCACGGAGGTAGAATTCCTCGGCTATATGGTAGCAGTCGATGCAGTGTCTATAAGCACTCACAAGGTGGAATCCATAATGGTATGGAAAGCACCTAAGTCGGTTAGAGAAGTACAAGTCTTTATTGGATTCGCTAACTTCTACCGACGATTTATAAAGAACTTCTCGGCTATTTGCAAACCTATAACTGAGACACTATCAAGAAATCCGTAGAATTTCAAATGGGGAGTTGAGCAGAATACGGCTTTTAGGAGCTAAAACACCGCTTTACAACAGCCCCCATACTACATCACTTCTTCCCAGAAAGAGAAACAGTGGTGGAAACCGATGCTAGTGATTTCGAGCTCGGTTGTGTCCTTTCTTAATATTTTGAGAAAAGGTTACACCCAGTGGCTTTCCATTCCAGAAAATTAGACTCGGCGGAACGCAATTATGAGATTCATGATAAAGAACTTCTTGCAATCCTGGAAGCATTTAAGGAATGGAGACACTACTTGATTGGAACAGAAAAACCGATCATAGTCTTTACCGACCATCAGAACCTACAATACTTCCTCACCTCAAAAGTCTGGAGTGGCCGTCAGATTCGATGGGCTCAGAAGTTGGTAGCATACAATTTTCATATTGTATACCGACCAGGCACGAAGGGCAGAAAGCCTGATGCATTAGGCAGACGGCTGGAGTACCGTCCTGAGGAGGGAGCTACACATCGCGAACAAAAAATTTTGAAAGAAGAAAGCTTCTTGGTATCACTAGTAGCGAGGGTAGGCGAGGAAGGAGAAGACTGGGATGGAGATAAGGATTTGGATTTGGAACCTCGAAGAGGTAGAAAGGAACCCATTATTAGGGTCAAGAGATTGAGCAAGAAGGCATATTTGCCGACAAAAGGCTCAAGAATGGCGGCAGGACATGACCTGTATGCCATTGAGGATGACATTGTCCCGAAATATGGACAAGCATTAATAAGGACAGGTATAGCTATGGGGCTGCACGAAGGAACTTAAGTAAGAGTTGCCCCCGGAAGTGGATTAGCGGTCCGAAGCAGTATCTCCACCGGAGCAAGAATAATCGATGCTGATTATACCGGCGTACTCAAAGTCGTGCTTTTCAACAATAATGATGTGAACTGCCAAATAAGAATGGGCGATCGCATAGCTCAACTAGTTGTAGAAAAGGTCAACACCTCGGACATGATGGAAGTCGACTACTTGGAAGAAAAGGAGCAAGGAACCGTGGGATTCGGAAGCACCGATATAGCGACAAGATCCTTGATCGTCAAGGAACAGGAACCTAGCATCAGCTACCTACAGGCATCAGCTAAAGACAATGAACATTGGTACAATATGTCAGAAGTACCCGAAAAAGTTCTAATGTCAAATACTATTATCCTGCAGAAAGGTATAAAGCAGTTTAACCCTGAATTCTTAAATGAGATACAGGCAGCTATCGGAACGAACGCAGCATGGAGGTAACGAAGGGAAGAACTCATTAGGTTACGAGACGAAGGAAAGGATTTTCCCAAAGACTGGACCTTAACTGACGATCTACTATATTATAAGCAAAGACTATTTGTACCAGATAGTCAGGTGCTATATACTAAGATTGCAGAAGGATATCACGATGCAAAGGTTGCAGGACATTTCGGACAAGAAAAGACTTTGGAAATAATCATGAGAGACTTTTACTGGAAAGGACTTGTGGCATGGGTCAACGATTACGTACGATCCTGCTATGAATGCCAACATAACAAATCGCCTAGACATGCGAAGTACGGACTATTGCAGCCACTGCAAATACGCTATGCAGCATGGGCGTCCATCTCAGTGGACTTCATTACCCAAGTACCAGAGTCGCAAGGATACACTACGATAATCTTAGTAGTCGATCGATTCACGAAGATGGCACATTTCATCAGACTTCAGACCTCGGCTACAGCCAAGGATGTCGCAAACGCATTCCTGAAAGAAGTCTGGAGGCTGCACGGCCTACCAACTGAAATCGTCTTGGACATGAACTCAAAGCTTGCTGGAGAATTTTGGGAATCCCTCTGCAAAGCGTTGGAAATTAAGCGAAGAATGTTAACGGCATATCACCCTCAGACTGATGGAGAAACTGCACGTATCAACCAAGTGCTGGATGGATACCTTCAAAGTTTTATCAACTATGATCAGGACGACTGGTATCAGCTATTACCGCTAGCTGAACATGCCTATAACAACTCCGCAACCAATGCTCATGGGATGTCACCATTCTATGCGAACTATGGGTTCCATCTACAGACAGAGTGGATGAAGGAGCACGAAGCTCAAGATCCAGGAGCGACACTTTATGCAAACTGGATCAAGACGATACATGAACAAGCAAGAGGGTCGCTAGAAAAGACACAGGAAAGAATGTCAAAATATTAGGACTGAAAAGCTCGACAACAGCCGGACTTCAAGATCGGGGACAAAGTAATGTTAAACCGAAAAAAACATTCGTACCCGACGGAAATCAAAGAAACTAAGTCCCAAGCTATACGGTCCCTTGGAAATCATGGAAAGACACGGATCACGAGCCTTCAAGCTCAACATATCCGATCGATGGAACATTCACCCCGTATTCCATGTCGCACTATTGGAACCCTATCGCGAATCCATTCAAGACAATCATCAGCAACCCCCTAGAGAGCCGGAGGACATTGATAGCGATCTACAATGGGAGCTTGAAAAAATAGTAAGAAGCGAGATTTATTCTTACAGAAAACGAGTACGTGGCCGCTACCAAGAGAAGCCAGAACTGTGGTACTTCGTTTAATGGCAAGGGTGTTCGGAAGATGAGAACACATGGAAGCCTGCGACCGGTATGGAAAACGCAGAGGAAGTTGTGGAAAGTTTTCATAATGAAAATCCGGACATGCCAGGAAGGGCAGAAGTAAGATAGTGAGGAAAAGGTTTTCCTACCATGGCCAAGTAAACGCGGAAGGCTTTTTACCCTGACCACACTGAGTCTTAAAATGTATTTAGAAGAAAATTATAAAAGGTTATAAAGGCATTCGAGGCGAAGCCTGGTAGGAGGTAGCTCATGTTAGGCATATGGAAATCCGAGACATATGTGCACAGACCCACTGTAGGGTAACTGCGCACAGACCCTCGATTTACCGGAGTGCCAACACCCCCCTCCGGCCCCCTTATGGGGCCCACACGTCATTGGCGAGATTTCGCGAGTTGCGTCCCATAACTAAAATGTTACATCGATGAAGCCCACTTCATAACACCACATACGTCGCCGCCGTCTGTCCGACCGCATGCTGTTCGCAGGATATATAAGAGGGGACCTTTGGCCATGTCTGTGAAGTGGAACGGAGGATATCCGTCCGAGGCGCACTGAGATAGTAGGCTTCAAAGTTAGGCTTCCTAACTATGGGCCAAAGGTGATGGGACGTTTTCGGCAAAATACTCTAAGAGGATATCCCCGCAGTGAAAGCTATTAGGGGTATACCGAATCCACCCATACCCTTCTGAGATCAGCTGTAGGTTGGTTGGTCCTAGTAATAGGACCCCTCTACGGAGGCCGGCGGACCAACGGGAAGCATGCTCAGAATAGAAGACCTAGATAAGTCGGAGCCCCTTAAGACACTGACACGTCAGGCTCGGACTTGCAATTGGCACTAGGTGGCCCGCCATGAACTTGATCACTTCATGACCGAAGAGACTACTGGAACGATAGTCAACCAGACTAGAGTAATACAATAGTCTATGCGGACATCTCAGTTGAAGGCCGCGATTTGGCATAACAAATAGCGCAGTCATCTCAACGGAGGAATACTATTCCGGGTCCGTGAAAGGGTGTGATAAGTTTCAGGGTCAAATGGTGTTCGCACTTATAAGATTCTGGATGTTTGCGTATTAAAACCAGAATGGTACTTCGGAGACATAGTAGTTAGAAGTAGTCCGCGAACACCCAGATGCAGGATATAAATATCGTAGTGCCTCCCGAGCTTTCCAGATATCATCAAGCAACACAGAAGAGATCTTATCAATATAATATTGTTTATACTTTAAATCTTTACCTTACCTATTTTATCGAGACGAGCCTTCCTCGACAGATTCTCCAATCAAAGATTTTTTGGCCTACGTCCCTCAGTTATATACTTGAGTTTGGCGTCCGCCTAACAGTTGCTCTCCGTATATGGTGTGAGCCATTTGCTTGTGTCTCCTCTCAGGAGACTTGAAATGTAAGCTTTTTTTTCCGTATCATGTCCTTCTTGCCAGCCCTTGGCTCGAAAGTAGATTGTTAATTTGACCGCCCAATTTCGAAGTTGGTGTCTGTTTCTTGCGTATGTTTCTGGTTGCTTGACCTTAGGTCGATATTGGTCTCACAATCTGAAAATTTGTTCTATCTGTTCTCTGCTAAGCTCCGGTACTGGAGCCGGCTAGGGGCCTGCTCCCTCTCCTCCAACGGGTCCAGGTGCCTCCATCCTTTCGTTTTCTTCTTCTTCGGAGCTAGACTCCACGTATGTCGATAATTCTTCCAGTGTTATCGGACTTGGTGTTCGTCCGAGTTGTGAAACCGTGCGTTGTAACCCGCCCGCTACTTTGGATAGCTCTAGGGACTGATCCTCAAAGGTGTAGTCCGTCTTGGTATCGTCTAAGCGTCACTATAAGTGATGCTTCGTAATGTTACGATCCCTAACTAGTATTAGTTCTCAGCAACGGGTAGACAATACTTCTCTCTTCTTTTCTTTCTCGACAATAGCTCTTAGGCCAATGCTGACGATAAGGTGGGAGAGACTCTCGTGTCTCTAGTCCTTATCACCTATCGTACTTTTTCTCCAACTCTACTCACGTATTAGAGTTCTTATATCATAGGTAATAATTTGCAAAGAGCATAAAGGTTTCATATTTGTAAAAGTATAAAGTAATAAGTAGGAGAATAACTTAGAATGAAGTGTGAAGAGCCTATCCCCTCAGCCTTTTATTTTTTTCTTTTTTTTTTTCCTTTTTTTTTCTTTTCTTTTTTTATCTTCAATTTTATTCTGTGTTTTAAGGTACACCGTCTGTATGCAGCGCTAGCTATGACCGACGCAAGAAACCTCCACCCCTACTCCAGCCC
>JACCEG010000032.1:144517-156489 GCA_014065205.1 Tuber brumale | reverse complement strand
ACCTCGCAAGCGAACTCGGAGAATAAGAGAAGCCTAACTAAAGACAAGCAGGAAACATCAGGAAAAACCCCCCGGGAAATCTCGGCCCGAAGGCACAAAAGAAACCAATTAATATCCCAAAGTGCACCCCCTATAGGGATAACTAGCCGAAGAGTGAAAGTCGGGGCGGTAACTCCTCATCCGGTATGGGCTCACCAGGAGGTATGGAGGTAGGTGTCGGCCTTGTCACCTAGAGAAAGGGTTCTTGGGCCGAAGGGGCATTGCCACCTTCAAGCCCTGACGAGAGGTAGCAGTAAGGTGCCAGCTGGGAGTGGGTTGGTGCTGGAGGAACTCCAGCGGAGTGGGGGTAGCAGTAGGGTACCAGCCAGGGTAGCAGTAGGATGCCAGCTTGGGTGGGGGTGTGGGTGCAAAGCCCACGAAGAGTGAAGACAGCAGTAAGATGCAAGCTTTCTGGTAGCAGTAGGGTGCCAGCCAAGGGGTGGTGTAGCAGTAGGGTGCCAGCCGATTGCAACCGTGGGGAGTGTAGGAGGAAGGCATCCGTCCCTAAGCGACAAAAAGGCTGTCGGTATCGTGTTCGTGTCCTTCTAGGCAGCCTCCAGCAGGCGCCAAACTAAGCCAGCTGTTTTACCACGTCTCTCATGTAGTCCCTTGTTCTCAGAGAGATAGTGTCACAATAGTGGATGGGATACCACCAGCTGCAGCGATGAGTGAGGAAGGAGGGTGGCGAAATCGACCGTGGCCTATTGAGGAAACCTGACACAAGTCCTCCAGTTTCTTTAGGAGGAGGGATACAGGAATCCATCGTAATCGCGTACCGCAAACCGTAATCCCAGCCGTCTGCCAAGATGAAGAAAGGGTTGTAGCCGACCGTGCTGATGCTAAGCGAAGCTAGAGCAAAAGTGGGGTAAAGAGGTTTCTGGACATCGTGAGATGCCAGAGGGGAGGATAGAGTATCCCAGGGGGGTAGACCCACAGGGAAAGGGATGGGGAGACAAGCCCGAAGTCTAAAAGGATGGATAGAGATAGCCTACACCCCCCACAAGGGGAGGGTGCGGACCGAAAAGTGGTGATAGTTTAGTGTGGTGTTGAGTCTATCCCAAATAGGAAATAAATTTCAATCACCGGAGGTGTAGCGGAGATGGAGGATGTTCTAGCTAGGCGGTTAAGCTTAAATAAATTATTTAGTGTTGTGGTCCAAGAGTGGATTTTTATTTGGCACAAGCTCATAATATATAATTTTAAACTATTATGAATTTTCTTTTACTCCTTTATCTTACTCTCTACATTCCTCTCATCTTACACTTCTTACTCCTTCATTATCTTATCTATACTATTTTATCCTCCACTACTCTCACTTTTTACTATTCTACAGGTTTTATCAACAACTCAACTTCAAATTAAATATCAAATACCATACTGTCTCTTACAAAAAGTATTTCAAAAAGATCCTTCATTTCTACCATATCATGCTTTTAAAATACAAGTTCTATTTTAGTTTGATACTATCTATACACTTTTTTTTTAAAAAAAAAAAATATTCTCTAATCATGGCTGGTCACTCGATATTTTGGCTTAATTCAGCTTTTATCCAATTGAGCACGGAGAAGAAGCCACGTTGTCCGATGGTGGATTTTAAAGGATCTTTTTTTGCGGTATATCCTAGTATCATACGATACTTTACGGTAAACTTAACTTCGCACCTCTCTCACGCGAACCCTAACTTGTTCCTACTTACCTACCTACCAACCTACCTACCTACCTACCTACCTACTGGTGAGGTGGGGTGGTAGCATAGAAAAGAGGAGCAAGTTATTTATGACCATGCTTATTACATCTACAGTGGAATGTTGGAATTGACATTATCGTCTCCGAGCAGGCGTAGTACTGCACTGCACTGCACTGCACTGTAACTCGTAGCTTTTACATACCGGTAAGTCTACTTGCCCCCCCCCCCCTCCTGGCAAATACCGTATGATAGCAGGAAGCCTACGAGAATGGTGCTGCCTTGAATGTTGGGGGGTAGACATCATCATCTCTCTTCTATTTGCGAGTACCTTAACAGCAGGCAGCAGCTTCCTTCACAAACAATTACTACGAACCCCCCTCATGAACATGAGAGAGAGAAAGAGCAGAGAGCAGTCAGCCAAACAAGATGTGGTGGGTGTCTGGCCAGATTTATAAACTATCTGCCCCCGTCGGGGCAGACATCACCCCGTCCCACCCAGTACGGAGTATAAGTTAGCGGCTTCACTACGGGTACTGTAGCTGCTCCCTCCCCCTGGATGGCGGTGTGCGAAGAGTTGGTGTCCAGCCGTGTTTGCCTGCCTGCCCTTCTCGGGGATAACGTCACCCCGTTCTATTGGTAAGTTGGTACTGTGCGAGTACTGTACTTGTAGGGTGGGCATTTTGGGGTAGGAGACTAGAGGATCGGCTTCAAGTGTCTTGCACTGTACTGTATCTATCTATATACATCACCGATTTAGCCCAGTAGCAGGATAACCTAGTAAACTACACTACACAATACTTGAAGATAATATTATTATAATTTCCAGAATTAAAAGGCCTTTGGTTGAGAGCCAGGTAGGATGATGACATTTAACTGTCAAAGTCTAGCTACCGAAACCACATCACACTATCCTAATCCCTTCACTAACTTATACCAAGTGACCCCCACGATGATAGTAAAAACGGACAAAACAAGAATCGTCTCACCCCCACCAACACAGACCATATGGTGGTGAGAGTAGAAAAGAGAAGAGGAAACAAGGAAAACCTAGAAAAGAAAGAAAAGAAAAAGAAAAACCAGAAATCAAAGCCCTCTCCCATTCCCCTTTTCTTTTCCTTCCTCCGAAAGTCAAACTTCCACACCAAGCTTCCTACGGAGCTCACGCTCAGCCTCATCTTCACCGGATCTCTCACGCTCTCTAGCGGCCGCCGCTGCAGCAATCATAATCGCCTCACCAGCAGTCTTTTCAAGGTCTTGTTGGACTCCATGCTCGATCCCCTGACCGATTAGCTCTGGGTCGACAAGTGCCATGTCCTCTGCTGCGCGGTTAGGGTCGTACTCCCCGTCGGCGATACTCATGCTTGCGACCGGAGCAACGTTCTGGATCATAGGTTGTTGCTCGTAGGTGTAGTTGGATGCGTCGAATTGGTCTGGGATATGGGGGGTTGCAGAAGATTGGGAAAGTTGGTCCTCAGCTACGGATTGTAGACCGTCAGCGGCAGCGGGTGTACCGTTGGCCTCTGGAAGGTATCGTTGGCCCTTGACGTCTTCGGAAAGGTCTTCAAGGTCCTTGAGGACCTTATCGACAATTTCAGATAGAGGAAGCCGTTTATGCGGAACTGTTTGACGCAACTTTTTATACGCGCGTTCAAGCTCCTTTGCAGACCTAGACTAAGTTAGGGTTTGATCAACAAGCCTCACACGTTGTAGAGCATACCAAATCTTATCATTGAGGGCGATATTTTCCCACGGGATTGTCTTCTCTTTTTTAGCGCCCGAATCCCGAATCCTTGTAATGTAAGGTTAGTAAGGTCCCTGCGAAAATATCTAGGGAATGGCAAGAACATACTGCTTCAGCAACCAAATATGGTCCCCAACGAGCATATCCTCAACGAAAGCCTTGGTCTTTTTCTTCTTCCAAGTGCCAGGACTTTTGACAACAGCAACACCCCCAGATCTCGCCTTCTGCTGTTTCATCTTGTTCCACTTATATCGACACTGGATACGACTACGCTTATTGCCCATCAAATCACTAATAACTGTCCAATTGATCTCACTCTCACCGTCATAGTCTATCGTATTCGCCTCAAGGTCAAAGGGATCAGTGATGCCCCTCTGCGTACGGATCCCGGTCAAGACATCGGTGATGACTTTCTTCAATTCCGATTCCTCGGATTCATCCCAACGGTCTTTCCCACGGTCCTTGCCGCACTTGCCATAGTTCCTCCAGCGATCGCGACAGTCTTCGCCCATACGACCCATAGCATCACCGACAGCCTTCCAAGCACTTCCCTTTTCCTTCACAAGCACCGCGAGGTGCTCATCTTCGCTCTCGGTCCACTTTGCGCGGGAAGTGAAAACGTGGTATTGGCGGCGGACATGCTTGTAAATACTAGCTCTAGAGCGTTGTGGGAGAACGGAGCAGACCCCTTCCCAAAAGTCATCTTTGCGGCGTTCGTTGGCCCAGACTCTCCGACATAGGTCTGCATGAGTAAGACCGTTGTTTTCGGCGTATCTAGCGAGATGAACGTCAATTGCCTGTTTCTCTTCAACTGAAAACGTGCCCCCAGCACTTCCCCCGGAAGGGGTAGCAGCAGCTGTCGTAGAAATGGGTCCAGAAATTGAAGTAGGAGTCGCTTGAATTGGGAGTTGCTGAAGTGGAGCCGAGGATGAGGGTTGGACCAGGTTCGCCGCCTCTGAATTGACAATTTCCTCGGAGACCTTTTTCTTATGAGACTTTTTCTTCTTCTCGGGACCGTCATCGAGTTTCCCTGTTGGCAACCTCCTCTTACGCTTCTTTGGCTCTTCAACTCCGTCCCTCAACGTATCGGGAGGAATACTAGCGGCGGCCGCGGCGGCCGCAGTAGCCTCGTCGAATTCCATCAACGCCGGATCAACAAGCCTATTGGCATCCTCGATTGGATCCGTCCGTTTATTTTTCTTCTTCTCATAGACCGCTCTTCCCTTCTTTCTCGGGGGGGAGGTATGGAAGGCTGAAGAACTAAGCACGTCATCCGCGTCCAGTGGCGGCGGGGAAGAAACAGCGGTGTAACCCAGCTCGGTATCCATCATCAAGAGGTCGTCGTCTTCCTGTAGAGCCATTCCGGCCGAAGCGGAAGCTGGCGCAATTTTGGACATGTGTGCTGCAAGGTGTTGGGAGATGATCCTCTGAGAGTCGGGAAGGTCGTCCCCTCCTTCTGCAACAGCCATGTCTCCAAGGGCTCCTTCCTCCCCTAGACCATCCTCATCTCTAACCACCTCTTCCGACTTTTTATCCCTCTTCTTCTTCCCCTTCTTCCTCTTCCTCTTCTTCTTCCCCTCGCCATCGGCTGCCGCGACGCCCTTATTCAGGGCCAGGAGTGCCTGGGCGGATTCCTCTTCCATGCTTGTTTGCCGAACAAGGCCGGCTCCATCTTCCTCCACTTGTCCATCTTCCCCCTCCTGCTGGGCAAATTCGGAGGTAGAATTCCCCATCACGGTCTCCTCCTTAAATTCCATATAAAAAGGCTCGGTCGGGTAACGTTTCTTAGGTCGGGTAACTGGTGCTAATTTTTATTTTTTTTCTTTTCCTCCGATGATACAGACGAACCGGGTAACCCACGATATTTGGTGGTGGTGAGTGGAATGAGAAAAGTATGGATGGATGGAGGCGACAGGAGGGTAATAGGGGGTGAGGACAGCTACCCGGACGCCAAGACAGAGAACAAACAAAAAAAAAAACAATGTGGGGGGGCTGCGGGTTTTGTGGGTTTTTAGGTGCTGAAGGCCTAAGGCTACAGTGTCATAAATTTACCTACACCTTGACATTGACTAATTAACACCGATCTTGGCGCCAATGCATCCAGAGATCCCAGGAATTGGCATGAGCAGCCCAAAATTGCTTAGTCACCGTGGTAACTGATGGAATGATTGACAAAAAGAAAAGCCTCTGTCGACAGGTTCATTGCGGTGCTATTGATATCCGTGCAGGGTAGAGAATAGAAAAGGAGAGGAAATAGCATGGCGAGGCATTTCCTATATTCTCACTGCCCGTCTACTAATAGCTTAAGTCAACCTCTCTCCCCAAGGTCCCTATGCACTCGTAGGCATCGTGCTCAATGCCGGTACGCTCGCTGCCTTGATTTCCTACAATAAGTTACTTGCAGCATGCTCTACTCCCGCAGTAACACATCATTACCGCCAAGCTCTTGCAGCCTCCTCAACCCAAGGCTTCGTAATGTGTACATAAAGACCACTCGATCAAATGTCATCTCGTCAATCATCAATGAATCTACGACCAAGAAACCGATTATCTGATCAACTCCCGCCAGAAGAATGAAATAAAACAGAAACCCAGTGGTATACGGTACACAAACGTTGAGGAACCGGTGGGGCGAAGGCCACAGGGCCTAATTAGGTTGGGCTCTAGGTTCCAATAACATTACCCCACTCGCACCAACCTTCTCGTCGAAACCACCATCAACAGAATAAATCTGACGGCCCCTCAGCCAAGTTTCGCAGACTTTACCGGTAAGAGTCTTATTCTCGTACGGGGTGACCTTGTTTTTGAAGTGCATATCGGTCGAGGTTACCTACCGCACTACAGTCAGCACCAATGCACCCCATGTTGACGGATAAATAGGGAAACAAACAGTGAACTTGGCTTCAGGATCAAACACAATAATATCGGCATCCCATCCGACTTCAAGACAGCCCTTCCGGCCGAGGAGACCGACTTGCTTCGCTGTCTTGTAGCTAGTCCACAAACTGATTTCCTCGAGGGAAACACCTCTCTCACACCCTTCAGTCCAGAGAACACTGAGCCCTAGGCCAACGGTAGAGATACCTCCCCAGGCCCGGAAGAAGTCGCCATCTCCACCATCTTCCTTTAGTGCCTTTAGACCGGCGGTGCAGGGAGAATGATCACTGACGACCGTCTCGATCAATCCTTCTTTGAGAGCATCCCAGAGGTCGTCACGGTTAGAGCCCCCACGGATTGGAGGACAGCACTTATGGCGAGTATCACCATTCTCAATATCTTCTGCGGCAAGTGTGAGATAGTGAAAGCATGTTTCGGCTGAAAGCTTGACACCCGCCTCCTGGGCCGCACGAACAATTGGGATTCCTTCCTTGGCGGAAAGATGGACAATATGAAGTTGCAGTGAAGGTGCAATGCCTACAAGAGAAAGGATTTCCTCGATGGCATAGGTCTCGAACGCTGGAGGGCGGGAGGCAAGGAATGTGCTATAGGCGTCTGAAGGTCCAGCAGGTGCAAGAGGAGGATCCTCATGAAGGACGCTGTCTCCGACAGACATTGAGAGCGGGGGAAGCATCTCGGCATGGAACATGAGGATCGTTGGAGAGTCCTATGGCAATTAATACCCAGTCTAATAATTGACTCTTCAGCGCTAGGGCCCACCTTCAGCTTCTCCATGGCCTTGGCCAGGTCTTTTGCATTAACAGCGGGAAACTCCTCAACCTATTCACCCGCCATCATTAACCAAATTCCTAAGGACCAAATGAACCAAGAACCAGACCCACCCCACTCTCAATCAAGAAGCACTTGAATCCCCTAACACCCGCCTTAACCAACGGCACAAGATCCTCCTCATTCCCAGGAATAACCCCACCATAGAACCCAACATCGACCCAACACTGCCCCTCAGCGGCCTTGACCTTGAGCTTAAGGTTCTCAACGGTAGTAGTCGGCGGAATGGCATTCAACGGCATATCAACAATAGTAGTGACACCGCCAAACGCTGCAGCCCTCGTCCCCGTCTCAAATCCCTCCCACTCGGTCCTGCCAGGTTCGTTCAGGTGAACATGCGCGTCCACCAAGCCCGGCATTATCACCTTGGGGGAGTAGTCATGATATATTGTACCCGGAGGAAAAGCAGAAGGGCCAGGGATGGAGCGGATTATGTTTGTGATTTTCCCGGTGGTGGGGGATATGAGTATGCTCGCGGGCGCCTCCACGCCAGGGAGAATGACGCGGGTTGAGCAGAGGACTGTCAGAGGTGCTGCTTCTGCTGGTGGGATGGGAACTATTGAAGTGTCTAGTAGTGGTGCCATTGCATGCCTAATACAAACGATGTTTCGCTTTTGTGTATGATAGTCTGTCTAGTGAGGGTCGTGTGATAGAGACAAAAAAAGAAAGATTGAGTTGAGTTATAGGTTTGACAACGAACAAAAGATCTAACAAACAAGAGGATGAGAAATGGGGACGGGGAGAAAGAAAGGGGGAAAGAAGTAGAAAAAAGGAGAGCTAGCAGAGGATTTTAACATGATAGCCTCCGCTTTGGAAAAGAAATAGCCGAAAAACCCTAACGTAGTCAAGCTCCCCCGACTGAAGGTATTCGCAGACGACACCACAAGTCAGCCAACTGATAAGGCACGGTATCGTATAATCATACACTACGAGTACGATAACGGGTGAGATTCGGAGGAGACTTTCCAGCCTCATGCAGGCAGCATCATCCACTTTCCCTCTTTGTCTCTCTTTCTCTCTCAACTTGCCCCCCCCCCCCCTCTCCTCTCCTCTATCTCTCACTCGCACAATCCAAAATTTAATTCTCTTCAAACCGCAAAAATCCGGGGGGAAAAAAAAAACAAACATAATTATAATAAGTTAGTTAGCGATTCCGGTAATACATACCATATCTTAAATCCCCCAGGGTCCAACCCAACCCGGCCCGCATACCGCAGTTTACCGGTACAGTACCCGCACGACAAAACAAACTTCCCCGCAATCGATAAAGCTTCCATGTACCCCCCACCACAGTGAGAAAGATAAGGTCCTATACTCGTATCATAGCTTACTCAGCTGTAAGATATGATACTTACTGTGCCGCATTTTACCGGTATCAAAAAGGTCAACTGGAACCGCAACGTTCCGGCGTAACTCAGTCCGGGAGTTTTCTCCTTTTTTTTTTTTCCTCCAGTGGTAGCGATGCGATGTTCTGAGAGCGATGAGAGAGAAAGAGGGAGAGGGAGAGAGGGAGAGAAAAGATTTTGAAATACCATCGATTTTAGGGGTATATATTTAATATATACCATGTCATACGGTAACCATCGGTAAGAGCTATCATAGGAAATAAACGATGGCCCGTGCCCGAAATTCCCCTTGGATGTGTTCTGTCCCAAATAAGGTATCATACGGTAGTCTACTATAGGTAAAATCTTTGAACCTCCCCATACCATAAAAGAAACACAGCTCTCCAAATACCGGTACAGTACTGTACACTTCACACAGGCACAATTCAATTTAAGAAAAACCCCAAAACCCGCAGGAAAAACTTTCAGAAATTAATACCAAGGGTTGTTTAATTTTAATTTTTTTTACTATGATACAGCTTTAAGCACCTTTTTATCTTCTGGTCCGGCAAGAGATTGAAAATGTTGTGCCGCCCTTGTCAGTTTTTGAGACAGAGGTTAGTAAGCAGCTTTTTTTTGTCAATGGGATAAATTTTGCAGGTGTGAAAAATTCAGACCATACTAATATTAGCTATATGACCACACCTATGCTGGTGCCACTAGGAAATACTGAGGTTACAATTTAAAACTTCCTTAGTCATCCCTATCTCGAACAGTGACAGGGGCGGCACAAAATTTTCACTGTCTTGCCGGTCCAGGAGATAGTAGACTAGAGTTTGCTCATTTAAAAAGACCACCCCACCCGCCTAACACCAGCCGGATGTCTGCCAAGACATCCCTTGGGACAAAAAAAGACCATCCAAAGGCTTGAAGTGGGGAGGTGGGGGTGCCTGGGTTTCGGGCTCGGGCACAGGGACCATCTTTATTTCCTGCTGCAGCTCCTACCGATGGTTATGCCATAGAAGCACAGTACGGTATATTATTAAATATGTACCCCTGCAATCGATGGTACAAGGGTAAGTTAGATCATGAATTCGTGGTACGGAGCAGGGATCAGAGGCTTGAGAAAAGTGGCACAGCACTTGTAAGATGTGGACGAGGGGGTTGGACAAAGGTCCGGCCTACACCAATTCAGAAGGATCGAGGGATATCTAGTAATTCCAATTACGAACTTTTGCATGGCTATATATATATACAGGACCTAGTATCTTGTAGTTCTCCCTTCAGTATCAATTACAGCTTGTAATTGTTCTAGCATGCTTCTGGTAGGACTTTCTACTAGCCTCTTTGCTGGAATTCCATTTCAGACTACATTTAAAGCCATTTCCAGAATTCACACCTTCCTGATTTATTCTAGTATCTCTTCTAACTCACTTTCCATGTCTAACTACAGGTACTTAATCAGGTTAAGGTTAGGAGATTTTGCAGGTTAATAAGTTGCTTCTATGATAGCAGTTCTAAAATGAAGCTAAATAAAAATATATTATTTTAGTAATATAGAATATAGAGTTAACCTTTGTCTTACTAGAAATAAAAACTAGTCTTGACTTCAAGGTACAATAAAAGACACTTCAAACTACCTTTATTATACATCTTAACTTAAAGGTTTCATCAATACAGTTGATATAATACTCTTCAATAGTCTTCCACATCACCCATTATTAGTTTCTGAATCCAACTATTAAGAAGAACAAGTTTTCAGTTCAAATAATACAAAGTCAATTATTATAGATCCAATCTTGATACCTACAATACTAAGTAACTTAAATTGGCTGGCTCAGTAAACTGATTACAAATTTCTATTAGGATATGCTTTAATAGTACCTGATCAACTCTATTATAGGATTCACTATATCTGAACTGTAAGCATATCTTATTTTTAAGTAAATGCCTTCTCAGCTGTAACAATATATTTGCAGATCTTATTTTATGCACTCCTCTAGTTTGTCCTTTTCATTAGCATCAAATATAAGTAGCTAGCTAGAACAGAGATAGTTTAAGGATAACTTATTTTCTTATACTCTTTTATATATCTTTAGATTCAGTATTACTTATCTTAAATCAATAGTTGACTTATTCATTATCAAAAATTATGATCTAAAAAAACTTTTACTTATCTTCTAGTAGGTTCTTTGATCAATGTTCAACTGTTAACCAATCCTAAACTAGTTCTATCTAATATGATTACAACTATTAATAATCTCAAATTTTTTTTTTTTTTTTTTTTTGAATCCGTTTTTATTTAGTATTAAGGAACCAGGTCACGTCAGCGCAAGCTATGTAGACCTAAACCTCCACCCCTGCCCCGGCTCAGAAAGGCTGAAGAAAAACCGTCTAACTACAAGGCCAGTCGGTGTAAAAAACTCCCCCTAACCACAACCGCTACAGTATACACTAACCCAAAACCTCCACTGATGCTCTACATAAGAGAAATTTCATACCTCAATAGTGAACCAACCAAAACACCAGAAAGAAACCTCAAACCAATGAAAACCCATAAACCGAACCCGAAGGAACACCAAGTGGCCTAAGCTAGTCAGATATACTGAGGTCGCTATCATAGAACCGGCCCTGAGCACTGAGCGGGCGAACGTACCCTACGTCTGATAGACTTGGCAATAGGGGCAAGGGAAACAAAAGCAAGAGGGATCCTAACCGAAGCCGAAGGAAGGCATGTGGCAGGGCCCGAGAACCCCAGAGGTCCGCCGGAAAACCAGACCGGGTGGGGGGGCTAGCAGACGGAGTGCTGACCAGGATGAGGTGGTAGTAAGGTACCAGCTGGGGGGGGTGGTGCTGGTTCGAGACCAGCAGGAAGTGTAGAAGGCAGTAAGGTGCCAGCTAAGGTAGGGGGGTAGCAGTAGGGTGCCAGCCAATCGCATCGAGAAAGTATGGAGGAGGGGCAGACCCAGGTGCCAAAACAACTGTCGGAATCGTGTTCGTGTCTTGCTAGGCGGCCTCCAGCAAGCCTGTTAGGCGAACGCCAAACTCTAGTATATAACTGAGGGACGTAGGCTAAAATCTTTGTTCGGAGAATCTGTCGAGGAAGGCTCGTCTCGATAAAATTAAGGTAAAGTAAAGATTTATGAAGTAAACAATTTTATATTGATAAGATCTCTTCTCCGTTGCTTGATGATGTCTGTAAAGCTCGGGAGGCACTTCGATATTTATATCCCGCGTCTGAGTGTTCGTGGACTACTTCTAACTACTATGCCTCCGAAGTACCACTCTGGTTTTAAATACGCAAACGTCCAGAATCTTATAAGTGCGAATACAGTTTGATCCTGAAACTTATCACACCCTTTCGCGGACTCGGAATAGTATTCCTCCGTTGAGATGACTGCGCTATTTGTTATACCAAATAGCTGCCTCCAACTTAGATGTCCGCATAGACTTT
>JACCEG010000032.1:118967-144483 GCA_014065205.1 Tuber brumale | reverse complement strand
TCGTCTCCTCGGTCATGAAGTGATCAGGTTCATGCTGGTTCACCTAGTGCCAATCACAAGTCCGAGCCCGACGTGTCAGCGTCTTAGGGGGCTCCAACTTATCTAGGTCTTCCATTCTGAGCGTGCTTCCCCTTGGTCCGCTGGCCTCCGCAGAGGGGTCCTATTGCTAGGACCAACCAACCTACAGCTGATCTCAGAAGGGTATGGGTGGATTCGGTATACCCCTAATAGCTTCCACTACTGGGATATCCTCTTAGAGTATTTCACCGAAAAACGTCCCGTTACTTTCGGCCCATAGTTAGGATCCCTAACTTTGAAGCCTACTATCTCAATGCGCCTTGGACGGCTTTCCTCCGTTCCACTTCCCAGATGTCTCCAAAGGTCCCCTCTCATATTTCCTGCGAACAGCATGCGGTCGGACGGACGGCGGCGACGTATATGGTATTATGAAGTGGGCTTCATTGAGGTGACCTTTTAGTTATGGGACGCAACTCTCGAAATCTCGCTAATGACGTGCGGGCCCCATAAGGGGGCCAGAGGGGGGTGTTGGCTTCGGTAAATCGAGGGTCTGTGCACGGTTACCCTACCGTGGGGTCTGTGCACATGTCTCGGATTTCCATATGCCTAACAAAGCCCCGGACAAAGCCAGCAGTGTTACCACGTCTCTCATGTAGTCCCTTGTTCTACGAGAGATAGTGTCACTATAGTGGATGGGATACAACCTGCTGAAGCGATGAGGAGGGAAGGAGGGTGGCGAAATTGACCGTAGCCTGTTGAGGAGACCTGACACAACTCCCCCAGTTTCTTTAGGAGGAGGGATATAGGAACCCATCGCAATCGCGTACCGCAAACCGTAGTCCCAGCCGTCTGTCGTAATGAAACGAGGGAAGCCCGACCGTGCTGAAGCTAAGCGAGGCCTAGCAAAAGCGGGGTAAGGGAGGTACCCAGCATCGTGAGATGCTGGAAGAAGAGGATGGGGTATCTCCAGAGGGTAAACCTCAAAGAGAGAGGGCAGTAGGGATGGACTCGAAGTCCAGAAGGATGAATTGTGATAGCCTACACCCCCCCCAAGGAGAGGGTGTAGACCGAAAAGTGGTGATAGTTTGGTGTGGTGTTGAGTTTATCCCAAATAGGAAATAAATTTCAATCACCAAAGGTGTAGCGGAGACGGAGGATGATTAATAATCTTATTTAATTTATCTTATATTATTTTCCACTATCAAACTTCATAAGGATTTTACTTACAAGGACTCTCCTGTTTCATAATTTTTTAGATAGTATTCAAGCTTATAATAGAATCATATAGGAATTTGATAATAGAGTAGTACAAAAATCAGATGTATTATTTATCACTGTTCAATTCTAGCTGACCCAGGTATAGAAGCAGGTATTATATTGTCAGAAGTGAAAGAGTAAGTACTAACTTAAGAAGTACAGACTTGCATTACCATATCTAAAACACTCAGGTACTCAAGTACAGTACTGTTGTATCTTACTATAATAAACACTTAGAGTTCAGGTTTTATCATTTCATTATAGTAGTAAGATTCTATTATATCATAGCAAAAAATTATGAAAAAAAACTATAAATATTAGTAAGCCAATACATAAGTTAAAGGAAGTTATGACTGATAAGTGGAGAGGAGATAAAATGAGAGGTAATAAAAGAATCTGGATAATGTGTTTTATTCATACAAATAAGCTTTTCACTTTATAAAATATACAGAATCTAGTATCAACTATAAATCCAGCTTTTAATAGGTATTAGAAAGTACATGTACTCAGGTACAAGGGGATTTTAGGCTCAGTCACTCAAGCCACTTCCCCTCTTAGAGGTGAGCCCGACTTCTGCTGGCACCAAAAAATTTTCATCAAATACCACTCAAGTTTCCTAATCTGGTTTAGTCTACATACATTTGAAATGGGGGTGAGCCGGACTTTCGCCTACCCCCTAGTACAATTCATTACACAGTAGATTGAGAAATTCCAGTAGTAGTAGTAGTAATCTAATAATCAGGCAACTGAATATAGTACCCAGTAATAGTGGACAAAAAGCTATATTAACTTTTATATTAAAAGATATAGTTTTAGAATCTCATAGCTCAAAACTAAGATCAGAGACTCATATTACTAAATATGATTTATTTGAAGTATTAGTTTAAAAAAGAACTTAGAATATCTGTATATTGAAAACCTATGCCCTTGCTGCCTCTCAGTTTTTCTGCTTCTCTTGTATGAATCTGAATATCATCCACTTTGTAATATATAGTATATGAAATTCTCTTTGAACTTGGAGCAAAATCTTAAACAGAACAATTTAGTCTAAAATGACCGTGAATAATATATACTCTAACTCCATCCCAGGTTTTGTAGAAGTAGTAGAGATACTAGAAGATTGGTTTTGAGAGTAAATATTAAAGCTACTCTTATCAGATATTTCAGCATTAAAGAGCCAAATTCATAAATGCATCTCCCTGTACAAGAAGAGGATATCATAGAGTTAATAGTAAACACCTTCTGGGAAAGTATATGAGGTAAAGTAATATATAACAATCTCTGCAATTACAATACAAATCCTGTCCATTATTACTTACATTTTTATATCCCCCACCAGTTCATAAGACATTATACATCCACCTTTACATAGACACCATTCCCTCCTTTGAAATGGTAACATTCAGATACTGAAGAATTTCTTCTTACATATACTATCCTCTCCCAAGACCTAAACAACATCAGCCATAATCATATCACTATTCCAGTCTACTCCTCACCACCATCCGGTTGGCCAAGCTTACCAGCACCACTTCCTTTTTTCCCCACAAACCATCAAACAATGCCCGCCGCACACAACCCTAAGTTGGACGGAACACATATGTTCCAAAATTACCTTTCACAACAGTGTGCACGACTAACCAACTACGGTACTTCATATAGCACAGTACTCGTGCAGTACACTATGATACAGTACCACGAATTCGTAATCTACCCCTTACATCACATTTTAAACCCTACTTCCCCCCGATGAGAAAGGATAAGTGATTATGGTATGATATGATAGTTAGGACTCAGACCGGTACTACAATACCTACAGCTACCCCTCCCCCGCATGCTTTGACAAAAGTTCCCCATCCAGAATTTCACTCAAACTGCAGAGGCATATATTTATATAATATTATTATTATACTCCGCCCTCTCTCTTTCTCTCTCGGGGGATTTTATTTTATTTTTTTATTTTATTTTTCTCGCAACGGATTAGACCTATTATAATACTTTTAACTTTAGATACCGGTATTTATATCATACCGTGCCATAGGTGCGTGCCATACCACTGGCATGCCCATCGGGCCTGTCTAACCTTGTCAGAAGGGGTGGGGGCTTTTTCCGCGGAATTACTGGTTATGGTACTGTGCTGTACTTTGTACCCTTCTAGAAAGAAAGAAGTGGGTTTTTGGCAAGTACATAGGCAGATGTTGGTGGGAATGTGGCTATTAAAGTTATTTTTGCTTCTGCGTGCGCTTGTACTGTGTCGTACTACGCGTACAGCGCCCCGGGCACAGATACGGTATTGCGATATATTGTGGTAATGGTAAAGACACGTCACTAGAAACTTCGGATACACATGGCTGGTTGGATGGCTCAAGTTATTCTCAAGTAATTGGATCGATCCGGGCTGGGAATTGTTGGTGCTCGCTCTCAGGAAGTGTGTTGGATTTGGGCAAGAGGAGGAGGGGGGGGTTCACGATGGGAGACGCCTTGCCATCGAGTATATCACTCATGTCTGTCAACGCTACTACGGTGTTCATCTACCTCCCTTGTCTCGAGACAATCAAATTTATATTATAGTAACGTTGAAGGCAGTACTCGAGTATGGTAGGCGAAAAGTAATCTACGCTGCAAAAAAAAAAAAAAAAGCCATGTCCTGGGAGGAGTCCAGAGCCAATAGTTGAAGTGGTAACTTATTGTACAGTACCGACCGTATTTCCTCCAATACCAACATGTACTGTACTTGCACCTATCCGGTGTGTATCATACCAAAGACTTGCCATTGTGAGAAACGACGCTTGGACCCCACCAACTCATCTGCCCCTCCCACTCTCAGGAACCTTCAACTGAAATTCCATTCCCTCCCTCTCCGGACTCCCCTCAATTTGCTCTTCCACGAGCACACCACTACTCCTCCCGCCCGCCACTCCGGCGGCCAACACCACATCCGCCTCTTCAGAGGGGTCCCGTCCGGGTTCAGGTCTAGCCATTTTATTCTCCCCTTCCAAGCCCAAGCCCACCGTCCCCCCAGACCCAACGACCCCGGCACCCACAAGCGCAACTCCCGCCTCTGGATCGGGAGCTGGTCCACGGATCACTTCAATCTCAGGCGTCCACTTTCTGACCAAATACCGCTTCAAGCGATTATATGCTCCGATGGGTTCGTCGGCCAATATCTGCCCCGCTGGCGGTCTAGGCGGAAGTAGTCGTTTGGGTGACATCCAGCGAAGCATCAACCACCACTTTATCTTGGATACACGGCCCTTGGGCCGGACGTAGTTGCAAGGACCCGCACGGGACCAAAGCTCTGGTCGGCGGTTGTGGAGATCCGCATATAGGGCTTCGTAGATACCGCGCTCGTGTGGTGATTGGCGATGGCGGGTTAGCCAATGCTTGAGCAAATACCAGGATATAAAGACTGCCACCATCTATTTCATCGTCAGCTGACCATAATTATCTCAAGTACCCGAACTGGGGGGACACATACAAATGGCACGGCAACAATAAAATACCACTTTATCGAGGGGCTATCTGCAAACGTATCAACGCTCATACCAAAGAATCCAACAATGAATGTCAATGGCAAGAAAATAAACGTAATCCAAGACAATCTCCACAGGCTCGTTCCTAGCTGTAAGCTTTGTCGTGAATCCCTAATCCCGACCGACTTATACATGAGTTCCGAGAGATTATTCGTTCTTTTGACTAGATCTTCCTCGATTAGGTTGCTGAGTCGGTCGAAATCTTCAGGGGACTCTCTCAGCCAGAGCCCTTCGTCTGTTAAATCTCCATCGATTTCTACGAGATACTTTCGCATTTCGTTTACCACGTCTATGTGGTAGAACATAAGCTTCTCATACTTAAGCCAGTGCGCTGAATTGGACCACAATTCCGGCGCTCGACTTTCGTCTGCTGGCTGTTCATAAATTTTCTCTTCCTGTGGATAGTTAGCGATAATAAGACATTTTTCGCTCGGGTAGGGGAGACATACAAGGATACTAACGTGCTCCCAACTAGCATCTAAAAGTTGGTCCCAGCAATTCGCTAATGCTTTGAATATATCTTTGTTGGTTAGCGCTGCAAATTCTTCATCTCGACAGAGCCAACTCTTACCTTGAGTAATAATTTTCATACACTCCAACGCCATCTCCTCATCCTCTTCCGGATGGTCATTGGCGAGGTAAAATGGCAACCTCCTCCACCGGCTCTCCCATTCACCTCTCGCAGAAATCAACGAATCGTAAATAGAGGTGGTCGCTGAGTCATCGAATACAATAATCGTGTTCCCATTATCATATAGCTCTTGCACAGGCCTAGCGCCATGCTCCAAGCCTTGGTATGGTGACACAACGTCCGGCCCAGGAGTCTGAAGACCTGGCGCAGCATATTGAACATACACCGAGAGCCGTTGAGAATGAACATTATACTGGCGGACCGGATTATCTGCTCTTGTCAACAATCGGAATCTCCCCTTAACGATTGAGAGAAAGTGCGCACCATTCTCGTCGTAACCCATTAGTCCAAACACACCAGTTTCCTTATACTCAACCTCAGTATCACCACACGCGTAGTGCTTCATATAATCCACTCCAAAAGAACATTTCGTCACACCTCTCCAAGGGTCGGAAGTTGTCTTCCAGCTCCTTCCAACAAGCAATGGTTTTCCAGCCCTCCTCCGTGGCTTCTTTTGCAGTAACCAGTCGCCGAATTCCCGGAGACCGACAATATCGTCATTATCCTTTATTCGAAATTTGTAAATCAGGAATCTCGTCGCCCAAACGCAATTCTGGACATGACTAAGTTTGAAATAATGGTAAGCTTATGGGAAAAGGAGGTGGGTCAATGTGGGCTCATACAAAACTCTCAGGGTAGTACTCGTATCTCTCCCGTCTCGATAAACCGATTTCAATGTAGCTAGGTCATGGACCTCCTGAGCTACAACTCTCCGGCGCCCTCCGTGCGATCCTTCGAATTCTTTCCGGGCATATAAGTTCAAGGCGAAATAATGAACAGCAGGGAAAAAGCAATGAACAAACCCTTGCGAACATAATCGATCATCAAAACCCTCGATTTCAGTTTGGTCTCGGCATTATAAGCCTTATGCCACTGAAGTCCCGGACTTCTATCTCTTCCGGCAACTACCATTCGTGAGCATTATTCCCCCATCATACCAGGGCAGAGGAAATTCAGCAGACCTCTACTAGGTATACTCAGTCGCGGCCTACACCCACCGATGGCAGGATCTTGTGAGAAGCGAAAGAGCCCTGTTAGCTTCCGGCGATAACCACGACTGCAGCAATAGATCAGGCCAGGAGCTACAAACCGTCCTCAAACGACGCTCCCGCAAGCGAAGTGTTATTCGTAGGTTGCTCAGATAACGGTTCCATCTCCACACAGTCTTCCTAATGAACTCATCCAGAGCCGAAAAAGTGAATTCTGAGGAAATAGAGGGAGAGGGAGACATAAGGGACGTTATGCAAAAGCCCAGGCAGTCGATAAGTTGCGGTTAGAGCCGAAGGAGGGCGAAGGCCACTAGAAGGAATCGGCTAGGCGATGCATGGTGGGGAGGACTGGTGGACATGGTTGAAATGTGCTTCGAGAAGCGATGGGGCGAAAACCGGGGATGTGATTCGATAAAATGTGACAATCCATTGGGGGGGGGTCAATGAGAGGTTGGTTCTCTCGTGAGGAAGGGAATAAGTCTAAGTCAATGATTCATGGTCGAAGCCCGGGAAGGAGAGCAGATACGGGACCATACCGGTACTCGGGTATGACGGTTGCCTGGCTGCCTGCGTACCAGTGAAAGCATTGATTACGGTAGAATGATAGCTGCAGCACCTTAAAAACTGCTCTATCATACCGTTGGAGTTGCCTCGTCTCGTGGGGTCTCAGGCTGGTGTTTTTTTTGTTTTTGCATGACAATGTCTGTCATGGGGGGGGCTGAGCCCTCATTTTTTCTTTTGGAGCCTTTTTCGCGCCTTTTCCGAAGTAGGGAATTCTAGACCACATGGCAGTTTTCACGGCACAAGACGGAGCTAGCGGCGCGCCATTATTTCCAAGGTGGGAGAAGCCACCAAAATCTGGGACGGATGACATCATTTGGTGTCACTCGATATCGCACTCAAGAAAATTTGGGGCTATAAAAAGCCCAGGCACCCTTCCACGGGCCCAACATACCGTACCATAAACTCGAGTTATCCACCATCTCCACCGGGCCCCCCCAATCCCCGTGTTCCGAGACAAAAAAGGCTTAAGAAGGATTACTAGAGTACCGGTGCTCGAGTACTTGCGGTTTACAAAAGTGCCCGGACTCCCCGGCGCCAAGGAACCCCGGATACTTTTGACAACCACAAGCAGTGTTTCCCCTGCACGGTAAGATTGAGTTTGCTGACTGTGTTGGATCCCATTAACTGGTATCCACAATTCTATTAACCTATCAAGCCACTTGCCCCACTCCAAAAGTATCCGAAAAATTTGGCGCAGCTTCATGTGATTGGGGAAACCTTAAACCAGATCCATGTATGGCCACCATTGGGTCCTGCGTACCGGTGCCCTACTGTAAACCTCTATGACTCACCCGAAAGTTGATACTTTTAAAACACCTTCCCCCACTCTTAACTAAGGCCCTGTTCGGTTGGTTATTTCTACGCCATAAAAGAAAAAAAAAGTTGAGATGGAGGGGGTGTTCGGCATGGCCCCGAGAAATATGCCATCCTTTTCAGTTGTTTGGGCCAATCAGAACAAGTATGATACTGGTACATTTTCTTTGCAACATATACCGGTATATGTTGTTTGCAACTTTTTATGATCATAAGAAACATACCGTACAAGTGCCACCGAAAAAGTGAGTGCACGCGTGGGATTTTACACCAAAAACGGTCAATTTCACACACTTATTCCAGCACCAGCACCATAATTAAAAATAAGATAACTTCATAGCATGTTCAGAAAAGCTGTAGACTGCTTGACTTCTATTGAATCCTCAACTGAATTTAAATTATCTGAAGAGTAGTAGTGGAGGGAAATAAAATTTTCCTCAAAACTGCGCCAAGACCATCTTTTTTGGTGAGAAAACTGTGTCTTGGCAAAATTTGAAAGTTCAACTGCATACTGCTCCTCAGGGAATTTAAATTCATTTAAGGTTTCAAAAGAGGTTGAGTAGCCTGCAGCTTTCTGATCATTCTATGAAGTTATCTTATTTTTAATTGTGGTGCTGGTGCTGGAATGAGTGTGTGAAATTGGCCATTTTTGGTGTAAAATCCCACGCGTGCACTCACTTTTTCGGTGGCACTTGTATCATCATAAAACTAACCAACCGAACACTTTTTATCGAAGTACCGGTAGCCTACAATCCGCGCACAAATACCGGTACTCCATGGTGCCTCTAACACAAGTTGTCCTCGTTTCATTGCCGCTTCTACTTTGTCCCAGGATCTCAAGGAATTTGTGCTAGCCTTGGGTGGGATGGAGGGGAGCGTCGATGCAGCCTACCGTACAGTATCCGCTGCTCGTCGTTTAGGGTGAGATCGCTCGACTACCACGCCACACCGAATTGCACTCACCTACAGTCACTCGAGAAATAATTCGTCCTCTTACCGTACTTACCTTCAACCTGTTCCTCCCTGATACCATTAATAGATGTTTGGCTACGACTGCACATCGCCGTTACAGGCAACAAAGTTGGGGTTACACATCCCAGACAATGTTTTCTATTCCCGTCCGCTGGCGTCCATGGGAAAATATGATACCCGGGTAGATTTGATTCCCCACCGAGCAATGTTTAGGGTTTAACCACATAACTGTGCTCGCGCATGGTAATAATGGGCGGAAAACTTGTGGTGGCAAAGCAGGGATTATAGTTGATCGATCCATAAACACCATGGAAAGAAACATGGCTTTGGAGAAGTCGGGAACCCAGACCAGTTGCATTGCTGCTTACTTTCCTCCAGAGATAGGAATTGGAGATTCTGAAGGGCTACTTAGAGTCTCAGGATATCCCTATAGGACCTGGTCGTTACAGTACTGAGCCCAATTTCATGATTCTTACCTCACACTACCCCAGCATCCTTCCTCCTCCTGTTTGTAATATAATCTACCTGCTATCCACTCCAGATTGCTCATATCAACCAGGCCTTGTTTTTCACTGATACCGACCAACTGCCAACAACCCATAGGATCTTGCTGATCTGTTTTTCCGCCCTCTATGGCCGTGCGCGAGTACTGTACTGGGTACTAGGGTGTGAGTAAAAAGTACGGCGAACCTTGGCTCGATTTTCGAGGTGGATAAAAGTCTGGCGAACTCTTGGCACAATGAAACACACCATACTCAACTCCATGATTGGCTGATTGGTGAAAGAGCCAATCAGAATGACTTCGCCGGACTTAGACTACCCTTAACCCCCTGGCACTGTACTGTACATATGTCTAAACTCGCAAAACACTTTTTTATAATATCACGAGTTAGCTGCTGGTTCTAGGAGAATTAAATTAAATTCTGATTGTCTCTTGAAAGGCTAGGATTGCAAGAAGAGTTCGGTAGGGTATATACCGGTAGAACTGATTGCCAGCCGAGGAACTCGAAACGTGGAACTTACCGTAGCCGTTGAACCCCCTAAGAGGCTCAGCTGTACTCGAGTACTGTACTCGAGTACGGTGTCCTTTTCTTTTTTTTTTTCCCCCTACGATGCCGTGACTTAACTCCGATCACATCCGCGGGCTTTCACAACGAACGCGACTCGCCGCCAATTGGGTCTTACTGCGGGCTCTTTCTCAAGATAATAATAATATAATAAAAATGCGGAGAGGAAGTATTCTCCTGTTATTATCCAGCGCGTCTATAGCTACCGCTTCATCGGCACCTCGGGGTGTTTCACCGGAAGGTACGAAGGCTTTCCAATCCCCAAACTCGCGACTTGGGAGAGAGCGAGAAGGGGAGAAGGGGAAGGGATAACGCTAATTTAGTGAATAGATGCAAAGCTCTATACCTCATCCGGCGAAAAAACCTTTACGTGCCTCACAAACCCACACGTTACCATTCCCTACGAGAACGTGAACGACGACTACTGCGATTGCCCTGACGGCAGTGACGAACCCGGAACCTCCGCGTGCTCCCACCTTCCTCACAAATCTCTCGCGATCCGCGGGTTCTACTGCAAGAACGAAAAGCACACACCGGCCTTCCTGCCACTCGGCCGAGTAAACGACGGGATCTGTGACTACGAGATCTGCTGTGATGGGTCGGATGAATGGGCTGGTGCGGGTGGAGTCAAGTGCGAGAACAAATGCGGAGAGATTGGGAAAGCCGCTGCCAAACTGGCGGCTGAGAAGGGGAGGTTGAGGAATGAGGGGGTAAGGAAGAAGAAAGAGCTGCTTGGTAGGGCGAAGACTATGAGGATTGAGTTGGAGGATAATGTCAAGACTACTCGGGTAAAGATTGGGGCCCTGGAGGAGAAGGTTAGGCGGTTGGAAGTTCAACTTAAGGAGACGGAAGAGGAGGAGAGGCTGAGGATGGCTAAACAGCCGAAGGAGGGGTCAAAGTTGGGAGGTTTGGTCTCTCTTGCTAGGGAGAGAATGCAGGAGCTTAAGAGCTCTTTGGAGAAGGTTCGGGATGATAGGGATTCTGCTAGGGGCAAATTGGAGAAGGCCGAGGGGATTTTGAAGGCACTCAAGGAGGGGTATAATCCTAACTTTAATGACGAAGGAGTTAAGACTGCCGTTAGAGCTTGGGAAGAGTACCTTGCTCAGGAGGGAGAGCATCCAGAGAACAAGGCAGAGGAGCGGGACCTCAATAACCTTCTTGGTGAAGACGAAATTGATTGGGAGGGATTCACTGAGCCTGATGGTGTTGCCGAAGGTACCCCCGTTCCCCCTTAATATCCCGCTACACACATATTTACTAATTCACTGATACCTACCAGGAAGCATAAGAGCCTGGGTCCACGATAAGTTCGCAGACTTTAGACAAATGCTTGTAGAAAACGGCCTGTTAGCAGCCAAGTCCGACGATAGAATGCTAGAGTCTAGAGGTAGACTCTCCCCTTCTCCCCATTTTATCTGGTCATCTGTCATATCTGACCTCTATCTTCGTTAGCCCTGGTGTCGGCCCGCCAAGCCCTCGAAACCGGTAGAACGGAAGAGTCAGACACAAAATCCCGTCTAGAAACCCTTCTCTCAGACCTCACCTACCCCTACGGCCAGGATGACATCTTCCGTCCTCTGAAGGGCGAATGTATATCCTCCCAATTCGGGGAATACACATACGAATACTGCTTCCTCGGAACCGCCTACCAGAAGAGCCTTAAGGACTCCTCTTCCGTCTCCCTTGGGGAATACTCCCGAATCGAAGTGGACGAGTCCATCAACGACGCCTCCGTCCGCGGCATCTTCGAGAGCGGGTGGGAGGAAGCGCACGATGAGGGGCTTAGCGGGATTAGCCTTATTCACGAGAATGGGCAGCAGTGCTGGAATGGACCAAGGAGGAGTGTCAAGGTGGATCTATATTGCAGTGCTGTTGACGAGCTTAGGAGTGTTAGGGAGGAGGAGAAGTGTGTTTATCGGTTTGAGGTTGGGACGGCGGCGGTTTGTGGGGGGGAGAATGTTGAGGAGAATGTTAGGAGTGAATTGTAGATTATTTTTTGGGTTTTTTTTCTTTCCCCTTCTAGTAAACGCTTCCTGTTACCCCATCCCTATTCTGAGTATCAAAAAACATATTTAAACACAAATCCGACCTCTATCACAACGTTTAGTCTACTATTCAACGCATTCGATTATCATCTGCACAATTGGGTTGATAAAGCAAAATCTATATCGTACAAAACAGTCACACAACTTATAATACCATCGAGAACAATATAGTAGCCATCAGTTTTCCTTACCGTACTCGCGCGGCCGAGTTGAAGCCGGACACCCTCATATGGCAGTGATCGGCGAGCCGATAAACATGGGGTCTAAGAGATGCCAAGAAGAGTAGCGTAATTAGACGTATCGAAGAAAATGTCCATTTCGCCTCCTTGCAGAAATTATCGGCATCCACCTACCTTACCTGCATATTCATCAACATCAATCCATATCTCTTGACAAATCGCTCCTTGATCATATCTTCAAGAACTATTCTCATAAGCAACACGATGCCAGCAATACATATCGGAGGAGCTGGAATGGTACCCATGGGTTCCACTCTTCCTCAAGAGGGCAGTAATTCTAGCACTCAACTTGAAGTGGTATGCAAATATGTCATGTAGTAGAGAGATTTCTGGAAAGTTAGACCTTAAAAAGTCTACAGTTGATAATACTAGTATTATTTGAAAAGCAAAGGAATTGTTCTGGTTGATTGTAGAATCTGGTTTAGATTGCTAACAAAATTGCCTAGTACTAGTAGGCTCATGCTTTAAATTAAGGCTCCGTTCGGCATGTCACTTTTATAGCATATTTTTTGGCATATTAAAGTTTTTTATGTAGGGGTGTGTTCGGTATGTGTTACAAAATGACAATATAGTTTTATTGTATTTGGATGCAGTTCAGGGAAAAGGAGTAACTTCGTGTTTTAGGTGTTTCGAGTAAACTGCAGTTTTAGTTTACATAGCAACCCAGCGCCTTTTGAGAAAAAGGCAAAAACATTTTTTGCACATTAAAATCGAAATAGCCCAACCAGCAATAAAGTAAACTCTATCATATTAAAGAATAAGAGAGATCTCAGCTGTCTGTTTAATTCTATGCAAATACTTTTTACTTTACCAGTCACTAACAGGTTCAAATTAGGAGGTTCTAGTAAAGTTTACATTAAGAGAAGTTAACAGAGCTGATTAAGTACAATTAATAAGGGTTTTAATCCAAATCCACTGCCTTTCATTTATTTTTAGAGCCAGGAGGTCTACCATGCCCTCTTTTGACAGAAATAGTAGTTGGAGATTCTACAGACTTATTATTGGAGTTCTCACCTTGATGCAATTCTCGTATAAGCTTATGTTTAGCTTCTTTGGCATTAATTGCCTGTACGTTCTTCGTTTCACGTGCAGTAGAAATTAGGTATTTTTCTGGCTTTGAGTAGTACCATTGATTTCGATACTGAGCTGGAACATAAGCAGAATATTTATTCCAGAGATCATGGCGTTTCTCTAGATTCAACCGTGTATCAGGAAGTCCTCTTGGTTCAATATTCAAAAACATAGATAAGACAAAGTCTTTTTTACATAAATCAACATTGGTCTACTCATCCTGTAGTAGTCGTTTTGCCTCAACAATACCAGGATTTTGAGAAAAAAAGTGAAAGAAGTAATAGTTCTGAATGCCCTTCAAAGCATTCAAGTTGGACTTAAGAGCTAACTCCCAATTTCGAAATATTGTTTCTGGAGGATCATTGAAAAAACGGACAGCTTTTATCTTACCTGCTTTATTAATAGTATCAACAAGTGATGCATCCATTTCTGGAATCCAAACCTCATTTCTATTAGCCTTTTGCTTGACTATTCCAAAGTCAGGATCCACACTATTTCTTGTATAATCCTTAATCTGAAATCCCAATATAATTTCCTCTATGTCCTGAGTCATAACAAGCCAACATAGATACCATAACATTGTCTTATTCATGTTTTGGCTACCACAATTGTCAGCCCAAAGATAAATCAGGGCTTTATATCTTGGAATTGCTGTCAAGAAACAATGTAAAATTGAAACAACCTGGTTAGCTCCTTTGCCTTGCTGTGCCTCTGTAAACATAGTATGATAATGCTGATCAATGGCATCATCAACTATACTAAAAATATATAACTTGAAGGGAGACCAATAGTACCATTGAGATAGCTATTGAGGAACTCTGGGAATTTCCACTACTTGTTGAAAATCAAACAAATACATACTTGTCTCAGATTCAAGACTCCTTGACTCTTGAATATCATTTTTGTAAGCAGTACAACATGAACGATACTCATATTCATGAATTCGAAGACAGCTTTCCTTGTCACTCAGTCTCGAAGGTTCTATATCAGTTAGTATATTACTCTCTATATCTTCACCTAGTACTGCACTATAGATTCCTGGAGCCTTTAGTAGATTTTGCAAAATTGTACACTCATTACAGACATTCTTTGATGCCTTATGGATTTTCATAAACGTTAATGTCTGAGAGCTCTGCCAAATTCAATAAAACTTTGTAAAAGATACTAGAGCATCTAATTCAGTAAGCCCAATTGATAGAAGATACATCTTATAGATTGTACAATAGGAGAGATGAGATTGAAGGTAGATAATTTTATCCACTTCCATGTAGCGAACAACTTTCCCATCTCTCAACTTTCGCTTATAGGTATGTGTTGCAATGACTTAACCTTCTTGTTCCATTATACCTAAGAGAAAACTTTGAACTATACCTATAGCTTTCTGTAGAATCTTGTTACTAGGGGTATAATTGCGATTACTATGCTGTTTGGGAATTGGCATTTGTAGTTCAGGCAAGTAGTGAATCATAGCATATAGCTCCTACAATGAAACTCACCAAAAGGTAGTAAATACCTTGATACATACAGTACTTACAAATGGAAGAAGATACTGAATCTTGCGATTTTCCTGCTTACGTGGATGATAATCCTTGTGTTGCTCATTTCACTATTTTGATAGAGTCAGTGTATTCGATAACTGAGATGATGTTACACGGATGCCAATCTCTAGTATAACTGAAGGATGTAGGCCAAAATCTTTATTCAGAGAATCTGTCGAGGAAGGCTGGTCTCAATAAGGTAAAGGTAATGTAAAGATTTATGAGGTAAACAATTTAATATTGATAAGATCTCTTCTCCATTGCTTGATGATGTCTGTAAAGCTCAGGAGGCACTTCGATATTTATATCCCGCGTCTGAGTGTTCGCGGACTACTTCTAACTACTATGCACCCGAAGTACCACTCTGGTTTTAGTGCGCAAACGTCCAGAATCTTATAAGTACGAACACCGTTTGACTCTGAAACTTATCACAGCCATTCGCAGACCTGGAATAGTATTCCTCCATTGAGATGACTGCGCTATTTGTTATGCCAAACAGCGGCCTCCAACTTAGATATCCGCATAGACTATTATATTACTCTAGTCTGGTTGACTATCGTTCCAGTAGTCTCTTCGATCATGAAGTGATCAAGTTCATACCGGGCCACCTAGTGCCAATCGGAAGTCCGAGCCTGACATGTTAACATCTCAAGGGGCTCCGACTTATCTAGGTTTTCCATTCTGAGCATGCTTCCCCTTGGTCCGCCGGCCTCCGTAGAGGGGTCCTATTACTAGGACCAACCAACCTACAGCTGATCTCAGAAGGGTATGGGTGGATTTGGTATACCCCTAATAGCCTCTGCTATTGGGATATCCTCTTGGAGTATTTCGCTGAAAACGTCCCGTCACCTTCGGCCCATAGTTTAGAAAGCCTAACTTTGAAGTGTACTATCTCAATGCGCCTGTGATGGATTTCCTCTGTTTCACTTCCCAGATGCCGCCAAAGGTCCCCTATCCTATATCCTGCGAACAGCATGCAGTTGGATGGATGGCGGCAACGTATATGGTATTATGAAGTGGACTTCATTGATGTGACTTTTTAGTTATGGGACGCAACTCACAAAATCTTGCTAATGACGTGTGGGCCCCATAAGGGGGCCGGAGGGGGGTGTTGGCATTCTGGTAAATCGAGGGTCTGTGCGCGGTTACCCTACCGTGGGTCTGTGCACATGTCCCAGATTTCCATATGCCTAATATGAGCTCCCTTCTACCAGGCTTCGCCTCGAATGCCTTTATAACCTTTTATAATTTTCTTCTAAGTACATTTTAAGACTCAATATGGTCAGGGTGAAAAACCTCCCGCATTTACTTGGCCATGGTAGGAAAACCTTTTCCTCACTATCTTACTTCTGCCCTTCCTGGCATGTCCGGATTTTCATTATGAAAATTCTCCACAACTTCCTCCACGTTTTCCATACCGGTAGCAGGCTCCTATGTGTTCTCATCTTCTGAACACCCTTGCCATTTGACGAAGTACTACAGTTCCCGCTTCTCTTAGTAGCGGCCACGTACTCGTTTCCTGTAAGAACAAATCTCGCTTTTTACTATTTTATCAACCTCCGATTGTAGATCGCTGTTGATGTCCTTCAGCTCTCTAGGAAGTTGCTGACAATTGTCATGAACTGACTCACGGGAGGATTCTAATAGGGCGACATGGAATACAAGATGAATGTTCTATCGCTCGGATATGTTGAGCTTGAAGGCTCATGATCCATGTTTCTCCATGATTCGTAAAGGACCATATAGCTTGGGACTTAGCTTCTTTGATTTCGGTCAGGTTCAAAGGTTTTTTGAGTTTATCATTACTTTGTTCCCGATCTTGAAGTCCGGCTGTTGTCGAGCTTTCCGATCATACTATTTTGATATTCCTTCCCGTGTCTTTTCTAGTTGCCCCCTCGCTAGTTCATGTATCGTCTTAATCTAGTTCGTATAGAGTGTTGCTCCGAGATTTTGAGCTTCATGCTCCTTTATCCACTATGTCTCTGGATGGAAACCGTAGTTCGCGTAGAATGGTAACATCCCGTGAGCGTTAGTTACGGACCTGTTATAGGCATGTTCAGCTAGCGGTAATAGCTGATACCAGTCATCCTGATCATAGTTGACAAAACTTTGAAGGTATCCTTCCAGCACTTGGTTGGTATATTTGGTTTGTCCATCAGTCTCAGGGTAATATGCTGGCGACATTCTTCGCTTAATCTGCAGCGCTTTGCAAAGGGATTCCCAAAATTCTCCTGCAAACTTTGAGTCCATGTCCGAGATGATTTTAGTTAGTAGACCGTGTAGTCTCCATACTTCTTTCAGGAATGTGTTTGCAACATCCTTGGCCGTAGCCGATGTCTGTTGTCTGATGAAATGTGCCATCTTCATGAATCGATCGACTACTACCATTATCTGAGTGCATTCTTGCGACTCTGGTAGTTGTGTGATGAAGTCCACAGAGATGGACGCCCATGCTGCGTAAGGTCTTTGCAATGGTTGCAATAATCCGTACTTAGCTTGTCTAGTCGATTTGTTATGTTGGTATTCATCGCAGGATCGTACGTAGTCGTTGACCTATGCCGCAAGTCCTTTCCAGTAGAAGTCTCTCATGATTATTTCCAAAGTCTTTTCTTGTCCAAAATGTTCTGCAACCCTTGCATCGTGATATCTTTCTGCGATCTTGGTGTATAGCACCTGACTCTCTGGTACAAACAGTCTTTGCTTATAATATAGTAGATCGTCGGTTAAGGTCCAGTCCTTAGGAAAATCCTTTCTTTCATCTTGTAACCTACTGAGTTCTTCCCTCCGTTGCCTTCAAGCTGCGTCTGACTCGATAGCTGCCTGTACCTTGTTTCAGAATTCAAGATTGAACTCCTTCATACCTTTTTGCAGGATAATAGCGTTTGATATTAGAAGCTTTTCTGGTACTTCTGAAATATTATACCAATGTTCGTTGTCTGTAGCCGATGCCTGTAGGTAGCTGATACTAGGTTCCTGTTTCTTAATGATCAAGGATCTTGTCGCTATATCAGTGCTTCGGAAACCTGCGGTTCTGCATCCCGTATCTTCCAAGTCATCTACGTCTATCATGTCCGAGGTGTTGCCTTTTTCCACCACTAGTTGAGATATGCGACCGCCTATTCTTATTTGGCAGTCCACATCCTTATGGTTGAAAAGTACAACTTTGAGTTCGCCGCTGTAATCCGCATCGATTACTCCCGCGCCAGTAGAGATTCTGCTTCGGACCATTAATCCGCTTCGAGGGGCAACTCTTCCATAGGTTCCTTCGGGTAGCCCCACAGCTATACTCATCCTTATCAATGCTTGTTCATATTTCGAGACAATGTCATCCTCTATGGCATACAGATTATGTCCTGCCCCATTCTTGAGCCCTTTGTTGGCAAGTATGCCTTTTTGCTCAATCTCTTAACCCTAATAACGAGTTCCTTTCTACCTCTTCGAGGTTTCAAATCCAAGTCCTTATCTCCATCCCAGTCTTCTTCTTCATCGCCTACCCTCGCTACCAATGATACCAACAAATTTTCTTCTTTTAAAAAGTTTTGTTCGCGATGTGTAGCTCCCTCCTCAGGACTGTACTCCGGCCGTCTGCTTAATGTGTCAGACTTTCCACCTTTTGTGCCTGGTCAGTATACAATACGAAAATTATATTCCACTAGCTTCTGAGCCCATCGAATTTGACGGCTACTCCAAACTTTCGTGGTGAGGAAGTACTGTATGTTTTGATGGTCGGTAAAGACTGTAATCGGTTTTTCTATCCCAATCAAGCAGTGTTTCAATTCTTTAAATGCTTCACGGATAGTAAGGAGTTCTTTATCATGAATCTCATAATTGCGCTCCCCCAAATTTAATTTTTGGAAATGGAATGCTACTGGATGTAACCTTTTCTCAATATATTGATAAAGAACACAACTGAGCGCGAAATCACTAGCGTCAGTTTCCACCACCGTCTCTCTTTCTGGGAAAAAGTAATGTAGTATGGGGGCTGTTGTGAATCGGTTTTTTAGCTCCTCAAAAGCCATATCCTGCTCAACTCCCCATTCGAAATTCTTAGGATTTCCTTGTAGTGTCTCGGTTATGGGTTTGCAAATAGCCGAGATGTTTTTAATAAATCGTCAGTAGAAGTTAGCGAAACCAATAAAGACTTGTACTTCTCTAACCGACTTAGGTACTTTCCAAACCATTATAGACTGCACCTTGCGGGTGCTCATAGACACCCCATCGACTGCTACCATATAGCCGAGGAATTCTACCTCAGTGGTATAAAAAGTCGATTTCTTTAGCGATACCACTAATTGAAAGTTTGATAGACTTTGTAAAACTTTCGTCACCGCTTCGGTGTATTCTTCTTCATTTTTTGAATAGATGAGAGTATCATCTGGATAACACATAACTCCGACATCCAAGTATTATTTAAGTACTTAGTTCATCATATCTGGGAATGTTGCGAGAGCATTGACCAATCCGAATGGCATAAGCTTATATTCATAATGCCCATATCTCGTCCAGAAAGCCGTTTTCCATTTATCGCCTTCCTTAATCCTAATCTGATGGTAGCCGTCTTTAAGGTATAACTTGGTTAAGATCTTTGCGCCAGCTACTCTATCCCTGAGTTTGAACATTAGTGGAAGGGGATATTTGTTGAGGATAGTAATCTTATTAAGATTTCGGTAATCTACAACCAAGCGTAGTCTTCTATTGGGTTTGGGTACGAATAATATAGGGGCTCCGGCAGTAGATTGACTTCGAGTAATCTTTCCCTCCTTAATCATTGTTTCCAAGTATTGTCATAAAGCTTTAAGCTGTTTTTCGGATAGTGGATATGCTGGCCCCCAAGGGGGAGTTAATCCTGGAATCAACTTGATTTCGTGATCGAATGTCCGTCTTGGGGCTAAACGTTCTGCCTTCTGGGCTTCAAACAAGTGTTTGTAATGCCAGTATTCCTTCAGTAATGATTCGTATTCTCCAGTATTTTCTATAGCTCCAATTCTTCTGATGCAGTACGCATTAGGATCCCAGGCGACGGATTCATCAAATTCAAACATATCCGCTATTCCTTCATCTTCTTCCACACAGTTTTTACAACTTTTGGCAGAGAAGGTCCAATTTTCTGCATTTTCTATGTGCGATACTGGGTGTTCACAATGCCATCAACCAGGCGGAATTATTATTCCATAGTGACCTGCCTTAGCTAGTTCACACGATACTTCAGAGATGTGACGGTTTTTTCCTATTTCCAATTTAATAGGGAAAGTGTGACACTTCCCTCCTGAGGCGGCTGATAATCCGTCAAAGCCCAAGATATCAACTGCATTGTTGCGTTCTACTGTAGGAACGCGAAGGTCTTCAACTAGGTCCTTATTGATAAGGAATATGTTGGATCCCGAGTCTGATAAGACTTTAACTTTGTATCGCTTATCGTGTATGTGGAGGTAAGTGATCCCCTCCGAGCAGTTATATTGTTTTGGTTTTGGAGCGTCTAACTCTACGCACTTAGCATGAATAAGATTTTCCTAGTTCTTTCGTTTAGGCATGGTTGGTGTTGGGTGTAGGTAACAAGATGTTTGTTACTACGCCCGCGTAGTTTCGACCATTGAGGTCTCCTCAGACAAACTAGTAACTATTTTAGCTCTAACAATCTGGGTCTACATACTTAAGCGGCGTTTCACAAATACGCAATTGTGTACGACTAGTTTTCAGGCTGAATGCCTTCTCCCAACACGCCAAACCTAGGCTCATCGCAGATTTTTGGCCGGTTATTAGCCATTTTACTCCCCTGGTGTGGGGTTCCCATTTTCACTGAATCCTCTCCCTTAGGGTTTCAGTTATCTGTCCTGCTCCCACAGAGGGGCCTTGCGCACCAAAGCGGTACATCCCTATCCCATACTCTGGCTAGAACCCAAGATAGTACATACGTATAATACGACTCAGACTCGTGTAGTTGGTGGAACGGCTCGTATCGGTTATCCTCCTGTCGTGTATTGTTATCAAGTAGATCTTGAATTGCTATGTCCCAACTTCTTCGGTATAGTAACTTGCTTGCACACGGGTAGCAGGCAACCACCAGGTGACTTGAGGAACTTCGTACTGTTGGCTCCAAGGCCATGTGAGCATGTTGACTATCCTCTCTTTCGAACAAGACTCTCCATATATTGATTCCTGTCTTCGAGCTCTCAAGTGCCTCATGGGGTCGCTTTACTTAGAACCTACTTGCATTGATCCGGAAAGGAGAGACTCACTTTGTGCCTCTTTGATCATTTTGAGTTTCGGCTCCCATAGTTGCACACGGATTACCCGATCCCTGGTATGGTCGGTACCCAATACTCCCCAACTAAAGGGGGTTCCTGTTTCGATTTCAGCTTTATTTGGACACTGAATACCCAAATACCATCGCCGTTGGTGCCAACGAACTGACCTAGGTCAGTTCTTCGTCGTCCACCAGTTCCCAGATCTTGTTGACTCATGCTGGGTTCTGGACTGTCGCAACTTTGCGAGCTAATTCTGGCTTTACAATAGCTGATCTTGCTCGTTGAATTCCCATTTTTATCGGTCTTGAGCTGACCGTTGCCGCTGATATATGGGCATCTCCCCCACACATCTGGTAGGTATGGTTTTTCTTTCCACAACATGTACAATCTCCCTCTCTCCTACGAGTGTCTATGTTAGGCATATGGAAATCCGAGACATGTGCACAGACCCACGGTAGGGTAACTGCGCACAGACCCTCAATTTACCGGAGTGCCAACACCCCCCTCCGGCCCCCTTATGGAGCCCGCACGTTCATAGCTCAATGGAAGTATCACGTGACATCTATCAAGAGGTCACGTGTTCAATCCACAGCGTCGTCAAAGTTATTTTGGTATGAGATATTATCTACCAACCGGACATACATGTTCGGAGCTCCCTGCACGACGGCACAAGACCTCCGACCGAGGGATTTTCTACCAATAGCACAGAAGGGACTCTGGCTAGGACGTAGCAAGTCATCTGAGAGAAATTGGTCGGTTGGTTGTTGAGTAATTAAGAACTAAAGACGGAGACCCCAGTACCCATACGGAAGTTGCAGTTGATGATACAACGGACAGACCGATGACACCCTACCTACTGAGATCAGCTGTATGTTGGTTGGTCCTGGTGACGGGACCCCTCTGCGGAGGCTGGCGGACCAAGGGGAAGCACGCTCAGTAGAAGGCCATAGCTGGAGAAGAGTCCATAAGATGTTGGCGCGTCGGACTCTTACTCGCATGAAGCATAGGCAGCCCGTGGCGAACTTGATCACTTCGTGAACGGAAGAGATTACTGGAACGATAGCAATTAAGTCTAGAGTATCCGGCATAGTCTATACGAGCTAAAGCTCGGAAGCTCCTAATAGGAAGCTGCGACTAAGCCGTAGAGTGGTGTGCTCGTTCTCAGGGTCAAACAGTGTTCGCACTTAAGTTGAACTTGTAGAGAAAACGAGCGGTACATAGTTAGTAGTAGGATTAGAAGTACCGACTAGCTACTATAAGTAAGATCGACTCAGTCCGAGTTGGTGAGAGATCATCAAGCAACGGAGAAGAGATCTTATCAATATAATATTGTTTTACGCTTTAAATCTTTACCTTACTTATTTTTATCGAGACGAGCCTTCCTCGACAGATTCTCCAATCAAAGATTTCGGGCCTACGTCCCTCAGTTACATACTAGAGTTGGGCGTCCGCCTAACAGTCTATCACACTTTGGGGAATACTGGTATGAGCCTCGCCACAGTTCGTGTGAGTGGTCTTCGTCGCACCATCCAACCTCTTCCTAGGCTTTTCCGGCTCGTTGTCCCTTTTTTTCTTTCATGGCGGGGCTCCACCTCCTTTGATATAAGGTTTAGTATCCCTTTGTCACTTCGGTTTAGAGTCCCGTCGGTCTTCTCTTTTGACCTCTTGGACTACATTAGGCTTGGGCGGTTTATCTCCTCCAATTTTTTCTCTGGCCAGAAGTCCTTCTTCTGACCGACCGCACAGCCTTAGCCCCTTTTCCCATTCGTGATCCATTGTAGACTGCATGGCCGACAACCTGCGAACAATTTGTTTCGGAAGTTTATCATCTACTTCCTGCCTCCAGGACTCTCTGGTCATGCGTGCACGAATGTTATGGTTATGCATGAATGTCAGATAATGCTCAATACTCACGTTGTACTCGACTAGCTTCCTTGCTCGCAGCGCTAGTCATTCAGCTTCCACCGGGGCGAATCGTCTGATCATATCATATTCGAAACGAGTCCATATAGCCAGCTCTGGCTGCTACGTTTCCCCTTGAAGTCCGTCCATAGCCTTCTGGTACCAAATAATGTAAGGAAGTACTATGTCTCCTCTCGTATAGCTGAGCGCATATATGACTCGTTCCCGTGCGTCGTCCCTGATCGGCGGGTTTAGTTCCAAGTAGTCGGTGCATTGTAAAGTCCACACATATATATCTTATGCGGGTTTATCCTCCAAGAATGGGGGTGGTTCTGATGGTCACTTGATGTTTAGCGCCATTACATTGGCAAGGGTTTCTGCCATGCCAGACTGTTTTGGTGTTTGTCCTTGCCTTCTCCGGCTAGGACTTCTTCTCCTTCTTCCTCTCTCATCATCATCATCATCATCGTCGCTGGGATCTCCAAGGTCATCTCCCTGGGCACCTGAGGGGGATGCATCAGTGGCTTCCTTGCCTTTGCCCTTATCTCTCCGTGTAGGCGAAGCGTTGTATTCTTCGTCATCTGTTTCCTGGACAGCGGGTAAGGGTGCGGGCCCTGCAGCTTGAGGACTTGGTACGGTAGCTACCATCCTATTTATGGATGCTGTTAGTACTTTTAGGGTATTATTCGTCTCATTATTCTGCTGCTGTTACTGGTCTTGTGACCTGCGAATCTCTGCTTGGCGTATAGCCTGATCCAGGCGCATTTGTCCCAGGGGATGGTTGACTTCTCTTTCCCGCGTGGTGTATTGATTTCGGAATTCTAGGAATTCTGCCTTTAGGTTAATGACTATTTGTTCCAATGTTTGATTTTGGGCTAATGCCACCTGGCTTTCTTCCGCGCGTGTTCCATGTAACCTCATGGTTACCTCTTCATATTCTTGTTGACGCCTATCTTGAGCGCCTCTTTTCCTTGCCACTTCCCGTAGCATCTCCTCTTGTATCCCCCTGATTTCGCTTTCCACGCCTGCTAGCTGCATTATCAAGATTGCAATATTGTTATCATGGACATCTTGTCCATCAGCGATTTGCTGTTGAACCTTAATTAATTTTAAGGTATTATTTTGGATGGCTCCCTTCAGATGTTTGAAGGCGATATTGGCTTAGTCGGGCGAGGAATCTATATCCTGCCTTATTCGACCCAAGGTTATCCCAAGATGGGCAGCCAACCTTACTAAATTTGTGGCATAGTCTCTTCCTGGTTTTGGCGTGGAGGATCGTGATATCCGATGTGTGCTTGCAACACTAGAGAATCGGTGAGAGGGTATATTTGCAGCGTGGAATGTGGGTTCATGAGGTGTTGACGGGGAGGGACTCCATATTGCCAAGTCATCGGTTTTATCCATCGTATCTGGGTGGGTGTCCATAGGTTCTCCTGCCGTTATCCTCTACCTCAGGTCTTGAGGTATATCAGCCATTGTCATACTTTTCAGGTAGGCTAATTGCTCTAATAGTCCTGGATGCGTGATTTCTGGTACTTCGTACCTGAGTTCTTGATATCCTTTAAAGGATTCAAGGAATCATATGTAAGGTATCCAACATTTGAGGTACTCTAGAGGTGAAGGTATGAAAGGGTTCGGTTGATCTGATTCTGGACTCAGAATTTGAATTTCCTCTTTCTCGTGGTTTAAAATATACTTGTAGTACATATAAGAGTTTGTTAGGCCCAGGCCGAGGGGATGTCTGGTCCTCGGATGACTGTGCCTGATTTCTTGTTATCGGAGTACTGGGTACTCCACTGAACAAAGTTTTCTGACTTGGTGGAACTCTACTCGAAGTCATGACCGTACCAGGTACGATATATGCAATTGAATTGATCCCTCGTTGGAATCCCGAAAGGTATTGTGAACCACGAGGGTTCCGTGATAAACTCTTCTTCGATTTCGAATAACTCGCTGTCAAAGACTTCTTCGAATGTCTGAATATAGATAGGACAGTGAGGAGCTTCGAAAATGTAATCGAAGTCTTTGGTGAGGGTGGAGTTTGAAGCGAACTCGTAGTTCATATAGTGAGTCTTGGTAACAGGAGAACTATCAATATACTGTTAGGCGGACGCCAATCTCTAGTATAGCTGAGGGACGTAGGCCAAAATCTTTTTTCGGAGAATCCGTCGAGGAAGGCTCATCTCGATAAAGTAAAGGTAATGTAAAGATTCATGAGGTAAACAATTTAATATTGATAAGATCTCTTCTCCGTTGCTTGATAATGTCTGTAAAGCTTGCGAGGCAATTTGATATTTATATCCCGTGTCTAAGTATTCGCAGACTACTTCTAACTACTATGCCCCCGAAGTACCACTCTGGTTTTAGTACGCAAATGTCCAGAATCTTATAAGTGCGAACACCGTTTGACCCTGAAACTTATCACACCCTTTCGCAGACCTAGAATAGTATTCTGTTAGGCGGACGCCAAACTCAAGTATATAACTGAGGGACGTAGGCCAAAATCTTTGTTCGGAGAATCTGTCGAGGAAGGCTCGTCTCGAAAAATAAAAGTAAGGTAAAGATTTATGAG